>JBBMOE010000055.1:304875-428050 GCA_037975065.1 Chaetodon trifasciatus | reverse complement strand
CTCCTCCTCCTCCTCCTTCTCCTCCTCCTCCTCCTCCTCCTTCTCCTTTTCCTCCTCCTCCCTCCAGTACCTCTGTGACTCTCCCAGCTCCGACATTCCTCGCCTCCTCACCCCGGATTCAGAATCGGAGCTCTTGTGTGATAAGGTGATCGTCCTTCCGGAGCCGGTCCTGGAAATCCACATCCCTCCCCCCGAGGCCGTGCCGGCGCCCCCGTCAGGCCTGGAGCCCGACAGCAGGTGGATTCATCCTCCGATGTTGCTTCAGCTCATGTGTTCCCGTTCAGAGAGCGTGTTGTGTTTATCTGGCTTTCTCTGATGTCTCCAGCGGCAGGCACAGCCGTCAGGACAGCAGCGGCAGCGGAGACTCCGGAGTTTACTCCACAGGCAGCAGCTCGGGTCCACGGCAGACCGACAGCGGCCAGTCCTCCACGAGGGCTGAGTCCTCCTGGCAGAGCCCCCTCGACCTGGTGCAGGTGAAGATGCAGGACATGGTCCCGGGCCTCAAGACTCAACCTCTGATCCCAGACGAGGGCATCGTGGACATGTGCGTCTGAAGGCTGCACGCCAGAGGACGTTTGTCGAGAAGAGGACGAAGCGAGACGATGCTGAGGAAGGCGGAGGTTTGTTGAACGTGTGCAGCGTGCCTTTTCTCCAGCTGTCACTGTGAACGAGACGACAGGCCGCTCTAATCCCACTGAGGGTTCGAGTGTCTGTGCAGCGTCTCCATCAGTAACGCCTTGACGTGTCCGTTCTACCGCCATGTTGTTCAGTGAGTTAACAGAAGTAGCCTCCAGGTGCCGATGAGGAAACATTAAATGAACACGAGCAGATGAAGTCAAACAAAATGACCTGAGAGTGCTGTTGTAGTTGTTTTTCTTGTTTATTGTAACATAAACCAGTTGATCAGCTGTCAAAGAAAAGACAACAAGATGGTTTGAGCTGCAAACAAAGACCCTGATTCCAGAAGAGAGTCAGAACATCAGGCATTAACAGTCAGACTGTGTCTCCTGACCGCAGCTGTTCTGGAATCAGGCTTTTATTTCCAGAAACAGAGAAAGCCTGTTCTGTCAGACTGACCCTCACATGTCTGAAGGCCAGATGTTGAAATGTGAAGCCCCTCCCCCTGCACCAACCGACCAACCGCCTGCTGATCAAATCAGTGTCCTTGCCATTTTCCATTTTTTATTTTCATGCACTAAACATGGTGACTTTAAAAGGAGAGAAGGGAGCACGTTGTAAATCCTCCACGATGGTTCTGACGCTCCGTTTGAGCTGTAGATTGAACCGCGTGATGACTGTGAAGGATGGCGTTGTGCTGCTGTGAAGCGTGCTGTGTTAACGCTGCGGGGTGTTTGTTATGTAGCCTCCCAGCACTGACAGAAGGGGGTGCACGAAATAATAGAAGCACCTGTCGGATAACGTGGTGAGCTCCAGCAGCAGCAGCAGCGCGGGCGGCGCTGGTCGCTGCCCTCCGAGGCTGAGACCCACAGACGCGAGGACGTTTAAAGTGTATGAACATGTTGCTGAAACGTCTCGTGTGTCCCTCAGAGGACATCGGAGTCCATCTGAAAGAGCTGCATGTTCAGACGTGTCCACATCACGCGAGACGTTCGCCGTGTTTCTGTGTTTTAAACAACAGACAGAAGAGTTTTAGCTGTCAGTGTCTCAGTCTGATTTATAAATATGTACATACGCTGAGTCTGAGAGAAGCTTGTGTCCATTCAACACGAGCGTTTTCATCTCTTTCCTTCTCACGTTTATGGTTCTTATAGAATCTCAGTGCCACGTTTCTTTTGCTCTTGCGACACATTTTATTTGTGTCAGATATCGTCCTCATGTTTGTCGCTGGAGCCGTGTTACTTCTGCCTCTGCTCATCTTTCACGCCACACTTATTCCTGTACGTCCAGTTTTACCTCACATGTTTATCACGTCGTGACGTCACGCTCAGCAGAGAACGGCGCTGGCGGAGGGTCGTCTCTGCTCGTAAAGTTTATCAAACAGCTTTCATCGCGTCCATCTGCTTACAGACAAATGTCCTTCTCCTGGCTCTGATGCTAACACTTATTGGGGACATTTTGAGGCAGCAAGTGTCTTACGGACACACAGAAAATAAGAATAAATCAAACTGGTCTGCATGCAGGATGTGATGGCAGATATGAACTCAAAGGCCAGTCAAAGGTTGGATGTCGGGACAGTTCGCCTTCCAGGTGTTTGAGAGCCTGGAGGAAACTGACGGTCCACCTCGTGATGTCATTTCCTGAAGCTCGATCCAGTTTGACGCCCGCGTCGCATCGCCATCTCGCCTCTTGCCATGTGTTGTAACATCCATGGAAACTGTATAGAAACATATTGTGAAGCAGTGTAACGGTGCAGTGAGTGTCTGTCTCTGGTCCCATGTCCACCAGCTGCTTCATCTCCTGCACTCATGTTAATGGACAATCATGAAAATGAAATAAATCACCTCTTATACCGAACCTTGGTGTCGAAGTGAGTCATTTCACACACACACACACGCACACACGCATTGGTGGAACTACTTTCTACCAAAGAAGTAGTCCCTGTGAAAACACCGATGGCTGGAATAGCCGAGCTGCTCTGGTCCACGCAGACATTTTGACTCGTCGTAGCAGCAAACTACCAGTTTTCTTAAGCTCTAATATTTCTTTTTATGAGGTAGCAGTGTGGAGGGTTCAGCTGCTGAGGGACGTCGTGCCAGGCCTGGGCAGAGGATGCGGCTGAGGAAACGCCGCTGCTAAACACAGGAAGTGGCCGACTGGGCCTACGCCAAGTGGCTGCAGCATGTAGGGGGGCAGGGAAGTTTAGGACAGGATTTTCTTTAATTCTTTAATTGAGAGCAGGGTTTGTAGAGTTTTGGTTTAGTCTTTATTATTGAAATATTCCTTCTCACCAGCCAGTTGTCTTGGTTTGGGTTATTTGTTGTCCAGTTAGTAATGTTTGTTTTGTTATCATGGTCTGTTGGTTTGTCCACATGGTCGGATCAGCCGTCCTATAGGTTTCCCTTTGAGTGCAGTGGGTTGGGTAGGTTTTGTCTTTGTTAAGTTTGTTGTGTTTGTCTTGGTTTGGTCAATTCAGGTCAGTCTGTCCAAGTTAAAATAGCCTGAGTGAGTTCTGTTTAGCTGACCTCTTTTATGGGCCCAGAACTTTTATGTATTGATTACATTTTTTGTCTAAATAAATTTGTTGAAATCCACCTGGACTCCTCATGCCTGTCTGCTTGGTCCCTCACACTAATGACTCTAAAAACGTCGTCAAGTAAAAGCAAAACTTCTGCATTTGCATGTTGAGATATCTCCGCACCGCGAGGAGAAAGTGTGAAAGTGATCTTTGGTTATTTTGGTGAACTGAGCCTTGAGCGCTGCCTGCCGCTGTCAGCGAGGCGTGACGTCTCATTGAGTGGAAGGTGTCTGTTATTCATCCGCTGTCACTAAAAACCTCACATCATATTTTACTCTTTCTAATTAGATGCATTTGTTTTTCTGGGCGAGTGTAAATTCTGTGAAATAAATCTTCATTTTCAAAGAGAAAACCTGCAGCATGTCTGTATCTGAAGCCGATCTGAGACTTCACAGGCTGAGAGCCGGACGCAGGTGAGTCAGTCCTGGGATTATTTATGTTCATGTCATATTTAGATGTTTAATGCGCTCCCATCGGTTTCCTTCTCATGGACAGACACACAACATCCACAGTACTACACACTTTGGTCACAGTGAGCCATGTCTCCACATGTGGAGGACAGATAGTGTTCACTCATTTCCTGTGTGTCTCAAGAATTAGCAGCAGCCACGACGGCTCTTTGTACTGTGCGGGTCTGTACTGGTTTGTACTGGTCTGTGCTCACGGGCATCTCCTGCCATTTCCTGTGAGTGATAATGAAAGTGAAATGAAAAGCACACCAGCGCCTGGCATCGACTGAGGGACATAAATGGAAATA
Organism: Chaetodon trifasciatus; assembly: GCA_037975065.1. Lineage (NCBI taxonomy): Eukaryota > Metazoa > Chordata > Actinopteri > Chaetodontiformes > Chaetodontidae > Chaetodon > Chaetodon trifasciatus. The sequence continues at coordinate 424,097 of JBBMOE010000055.1, read as the reverse complement.
TCAGACTGGGTGGACATCTGTGTGTCCACAGTGGGTGTGAAGAGGAGAGCTGATGCATTATGGGACCGTGAACAGAGCATATTGTGGCAGGAGGCAAGTAGGCATCGGTCATGTGACCACGAAGCTGGTTTCTCCTTCAAACTTGAGGTTGCACATCAATAACCATCAGTGCTGAACTGCAAATGTCCGTCAGGTAACAGGAGGTCACCTGAGCCTCTCCTCACACCTGAGAGGCAGCAGCTGGGCCCCGCCTCTCTCAGGTATTTAACAGCATCATGTTCAGACGTCAGATGTAGTAACAAGAACTGAAAAGCTCTTAGCTCGCAGTATTTAATGAAGTATTTGTACCCGTAGAGCCATGTTTGTTAAAGGAACTAAACCTCCTCGTGTAGAAATACTACAGTATTCAGTCTCACTTTAGTGCTTCTCCAGATATCAACACATTAAACCTGTTTGTGGACTTTCTTGGTCTCAGAATGAAGAGGACAAGGTTGTGTTTGTACCTCAGACTGAGGCTCTCAGGAGACAGCTGAGCTCCTTCAGGAGGCTCCTGGTGATAAATGTCGCCCCCTGCTGTCAAACGTGCGCCATCGCTTTAGTTCTGCGCTCTGTCGTGTTGTTTTCTCATTCCTGAATGAATTTCAAAGGCTGCCAGAGGACAAACAGCAGCAGCAGAGACCCTCACGGCCCTGCAGTGCTTCTGGATCCCGGTCCAGACGTCAGACCGGCTGTGGAGGGTCCCGGGTTCAGGAGGAAACTGATGGATTGAGGCGCGGCGCTGGAGCTCTGTGCGGGCTTTTAAATGACACGCCTGTTTGTGATGAAAAGTACTGATATGTTTGCATGTTTCCAATGTTTTCAAGAGGTTCAACTTTAAAAACTGTGTTTTTGAAGAGTAATAGTTTATCTTGATGCGAGCTCGTTCAGATCATCAGTAAAGTTTCGAGTCCACTGTGAGAAAACTCAAAAATACACCGACTGACGCGTCTGACGCTCAGCTATCAACACTTTTTCTGTCATCTGGACAAAGATCACGTGGCGCCAGAAGATTCGTGTCACGTGGTCCAGTGTTCTTTCTCTCTTCTAGCTCTGTGTTTGGTCTCCTCCACCTGCTGAAGGGAACACCTGGCTCTTTAGCTGCTAAACGCGCCATCATGTCCACCGCCTGTGTCTGTCCGCAGCTCGTGTGCGGTGGTTTTTAAAGCTTTTTCTCTGGAAACGACGCGAACCAGAACAGTTACGGCGTGTCCGACAGATGAACAATCAGCTGAAAGTCGACAACACGCTGTTTTCACACCTGCTGCTTCATCAGTTTATTATTGGTTTTATCCTATTCTGATTATTACGGTCAAAACACAGCAACATGTCAGGTAACAGAGCAGGTGGGACAGCATGTTTGTGGTTGGACAGACGTCAGCTCAGAGACGTGTTCCGGCAGGACGGCGTGTTAGCATGTGTCAACGCGTCGTCTCATTCTTTCAGGGTTCCAGAACATTTCATTTCGATCTGATACCAAGTAAATACAGGGCTAATATCGCCGATACCGATACCGATACTTTTTCCTTGAAATGTCATGATCATTGAATAATTTTGTGACTTTGCCTTTAGTTGGTTGATTATGATTATGATAAAACACGGGACAAAGATTTTTGGCAAATAAACAGTTTTTTTTATTAACTATATATATATTATTTATAAAAATAATAAATAAATAAATAATGTAACTATCATCTCAGCAATGGTCCTTGTAATATCCATGGCTCGTTGTGAGTTATCCAGGCGAAATCACAAAATGATTAAGATAATTAAGTCTGTAACTGTAATCTGCATGTAGCTGAAATTGGAATACTAATTTTCCTTCAACAGTTAACACAAAGGGTTATTGTATTCAGCCATATTCATATTTCAGGTTTGAGGTCTGTATCTTTATATAAATGTATATTTTTGAGTTCCAGTAAAACAATTAAGATTTTTTTCAGCTGGCTGAATATATGATAATAGTTTAATCAGTCTGCTGAAATGGCCTCTCTGACCACCATTTACACTGTGAAACACATGACTTAATGCTGGAGATTACTGGGATTCTCCTGATTTTTTTGGCTGAAAAGCCAGAGACCAATGTCTCTGTGCGGGGACGAGAGCGAGAGAGGTGGGCTCTTTGCACACGGCACAGACAGACTTGGAGAGAAGCTGCTCTTGTTCGCATGAACTCTGTGAGCCCTAATTTCATATCATGAGTTGTTGGACGTGAGAATTACATCATATGGATGTCCTTTGTTAAAATGGTCCCTCTTGATTTCAGTCTCCTCCTTTGTCCTTGAAGACTTCAAGTTCATGCGAGGACGGGAGTCACAGACAATAGAGACAGGAAATGACTGAAGCGTTCTGTCCAATCACAAACAAGAAGTGCTGCTGAACACTTCCTGTGATCCTGTACCCTCAGTTCACTTTACATTTATCAGGTTTTTATCAATTGGTCTCCACTGACACTTCAGATGAAACATGATCACACACTGATTTTAATATTTCAGTCAGGATGATGCGTTCAAAGTCAGCGGAGTGGAAATCTGTTACTGGATGACATTATTGCACGGTTCATAAATGTATCTAACTTATTTTTTTTCTTTTTCTTTTTCAGCCTAAACTTGTTGTGTAATATTCTAACAAATTCCTGTGTCACTTTATTTGTGAAGGGGCTCGAGTTGTATGGCTGTAATTGACAGAGGATTTTGTTTTTACCTCTTCATTCATTCATTCATTCAGTTCTTTATTGTCCCTCAAGGGGAAATTTGGTTTGCAGTGCAGTTCAACATACAAGGGACAGTCAAGGCAATCAAAACAATGCCAACAACAATCACAACGACAACAACCATTCATAAAATAGGTAAGATCAAGCTGTCCAAGCTGCCCACTCCCTACTGCATTGACTGTCAGCCAATCTGTGTCCAGCCTGCTCTGCCACCACACACCTGCTTCTCATCTGCTCTTTTGCTCCCCAGTATTTATACCAGTCAGTGTCCCTTTGTTCTCTGCCAGATCGTTGTTAATGCCTGTGCCTGCTTTGTATCCTGCCTGTTTTTCTGTTCTGCCTTGTTGGATTTATGACCTGTGCCTGTTACCTGACTTGTGTTTTTGCCTGCTGACTCTGTACCTCTGCCCGATCAACCCACATCCCATATTTCTGTCTCTGGTTGCTGTTTCTGCGTGTGGATTCTCTCTGATCTCTGACACCATATGGAGTGCTTGCAGACAGTGCAGACAATTTGAATCCATCAAGACTCAGTGCAAATTAAGAACATTTATTGCACTTGGAATAAAAGGAAATTTAAACCTTTTGCTTCGAACCCTGCTGTTGTCTGACAGAGAAAGCTGCTGTGTGCCAGTTATCTTGCTGGTTACCTCGACAATGTCAGAAAGGCATTTTTTGTTCTGCACAGTGAGGTTTCCAAACCAGCTAATAATACAGAATGTTAAAACAGACTCAATAAAAGATTTGTAAAATAAAACCATCAGCGTCTTGTCCACATTAAAAGTGTTCAGTCTGCACAGAAAATAAAGTCTCTGCAGGCCCTTTTTGCAGATTGCAGACGTGTTGAGGTCATGATTCACATTTTTATCAGTGACTGTACCCAGGTATCTATAGTGCTCTACTGTCTCTACTTGTGAGCCCTTAATGATGGTTGGGAGAGTAGAGGGAGAGTTTTTCCTGAAGTCAATGGCCATGTCTTTAGTTTTTTGCTGTCAGTGGAGACCACCTCCAAAGACATCCAAGGTTTGGGCCTTCTTAATCACAACACATCGCAGAGTACGCCAGAGTCCACCGCTAACACACAAACACCCACTTAATTTATATTTCATATAAATAATCTGAATCTGCAGAGTAACTAATGTCAAAGAAATGAAGTGGAGGTAAGAAATACTGCCTTCCAGAATGTAGTGGAGTAGAAGTATAAAGTAGCATAAAATGGAAATACTCATGTACAAATACCTCAAAACTGTGCTTTCCAGTACTGCACTTAATTAAATATACTTATTATATTCCACCACTGCAGATACATGACCTAAGTCAAAAGCTGTGTACTGATACCTTCTTCTTCTTATTATTATTATTATTATTGTTACTGTTATTATTATTATTCGCTTTGTTTTGTGGGTGACGTTTCCTTTAAGGGGCGTTTCAGGAAGTTTGTTGCTGCCAAAAAAAAAACAAAAAAAAAACAGGAGAAGTAACGTAACTTCTCGGAGATCTTCATTCCCAGTTCGAGGAAGTGGACGTCGCTCCATGTTCTAGTTGTCCAACAGGCAGATTGAAGCTACAATGGAGACAAATGTCTTCAGGGACTCCTCGCGCCCTCCGAAATGACGCTTTCACCATGTTTTTCATCGCGTTGTTCTTTCAGTTCATCGTCCAAGGTAATTATTAAAGCGTCAGCAGCCGGGCTTTCGTTTTTAGCTAGCCAGCAAGCTGTTAGGCAACGGCCTGTACGTGTGTGTGTGTGTGTGCGTGCGTGTGTGTGTGTGTCTGTCTGTCTGTCTGTCTGTCTGTGTCTGTGTGAGAGAGAAATGGAGATGTGTCCTAAAACAAGTCGATCTAAGCTAAGCTAACACAACACACCGGCCTCTACCGACCTAAACAAAAAGGTGGTCTTTGGTCATGAAAGAGCTTCTCAGCTAACACGCCAGACTCCATTAACAAATCACACTTTTAAAGATTTCTTTCATCTCAGCGCAGCTGAACGTCGCTTAAAACATGATTTGATGTTACAGTGTATTCATGTGGTGAAATCGGCATAAAGTGAATCCATAATCAATACTTAAATAGAATAAAATATGAAATTGATGTGGCTGTTTTGGCGCTGCGCTTGCTAAATGTTCATGGTGAACTTTAGCTCGTCGCTTCTTATTTTCCCGAAATGGTCACATTTGTTTTGGTGGAGAGTCAAAGTGAAGTGGAGCCCGTCAGTGACCGTCTTTAAAGGCAGATCTGAAGTCAGTTTGTAAGTTAAAATGACTTTTTTGTTGAAAAACCTTTTAACGTTAGTTTTTTTGAAATCAGTTTTAACAGAAATCTCACTTCTAACTGGCAGCTCACAGGAAACATGATTGATCTTATCATTTGTTGTCATAAAAAAAAAAAAAGAAAATGGAGCCTCGATGACTCATTTTGGAACTTCGGCTGTTTTTGATGGCTCAAAGGTTAGAGGCTGATAACATGGTTTGGAAATGGTCAAACCTAAAGAGAAACGCACCTGAAAGCATCTCATTGAATCAAATAACAGCAGTGAAATCACATCTGATGATGATGTGAGTGACGTCTCACCTGCTGGTCTGTCCATGTCCATTCCCATCTGTCCCAGGACTGTCTGAGGCGCCGCCCGCACCGCCACAGAACGTCAGCGTTGATGAATGGCTGCTGACGTGGACGCCCGCCGCCGAGGAGACAAATACCACCTTCACCGTTCAGTACAGCAGGTGAGCTCTGCTGTCCTGCCGTCAATGCAGTCTGCAGACGGTATTTTGGTTGGTAAACTCTGTGTTTCCATGAATTATTCTTCGTCCTGCTCTAAATCTCCTGCTCTTTCTGCTCCTCGCCCTCAGCTATGACACCAAGTGGAAAAACGTATCTGCCTGCGTGCAGATACCTTCCCATTCCTGTGACGTCTCGTCCACCAAAGCGATGGACGAGCACGGCTGCGTGATGCTGCGAGTGCGAGCGGAGCGACGGGGGCTGAGCTCGGCGCCCGTCGAGGCCTGCAGCAGACACGGTGAGAGACCTGCGAACAGGGCCGCCGCTCGCCGTGGCAGCGCTTCAGTTTGTGTCGTCCGCTAGGAGCTCTAGATGTGGTCAGGTTTTGATACTGAGGTGCGTGCTTACACATGAAGACCTCCAATAAGAACCCCGACAGTCTGACAGTCAGGAAGTGACTGAGTTCGACTCTGAAGCACATGCTGCTGCACACCTCTGCGTCTAAAAACAGAGGTTGTAGGTGTTAACCAGTCTAACCACAGTGTGAACCACACGGCGTGAAGTGTCACAGGCCTCGCAAACCCACAGCGAGCTCCTGACTCCACAGGAACCATTGTTACAGATCGATTTGAAGTCTCAAGTTGACGTATTTTAGACTCATTTTCAGTCTGAAAGCTTGTTTGTGAACATGTGAGAGCTCACACCTGCAGCAGGTGACTGACTGTCTGTTGTGCTCTTCCAGGTAACTCGTGCACTCCTGAGTTCCGCCTGACTGCACGGCCCGGCTCTCTCACCGTACACCTGAGCAGGAACCACACCCTGGCCGAGGAGCACGCCGACAACGCCAAATACAGGGTTTACTACGGCAGGGAGGGGGAGCCGCTGGAGGTGAGACACTGCGTCTTCTGGTTTTATGTGTTTGATGCTGGCGCTGGTAGCTGGTACTCAGCAGGTGTTTGCCTCCAGTCTGTCCAGTGTTACCAGTCCTTTGTTTCAATCCACTCCTCTGCAGCACTATAAGGACGATGTCTCTACAGTGCCCCTCCCCGGACTGCAGGAGGGACAGCGTTACTGTATCATGGTGCAGTACATTTACCTCGGGTTGTCCATCGGACTGCCCAGCTGCACACGCTGCGTGCTCATCCCCGAGTCAGGTGAGAGCAAGTTCGTCTTCCAGCCGACGTTTCCACAAAACTGCATCTGCAGAGAGGATCATTTATTATAATGTGTGTGTGTGTGTGCGCGCGTGTGTGTGCGTGTACATGTTGCATTTCCCAGAAGAAGACTCGAAGCAGACGGGGATCGCGGCGTCCGTGGTGGTGGTCGTCGTCGCCGTGATCGTGCTGATCCCCGTGTTGGTGTACGTCCTCCTCTTCCAGCGCAGGAGAATCAAGAAGTATCTGCAGCCTCCACTGACGATCCCACACGATGTGAGCATCAGCACACTCACCGCGCTGTGTGTCACGAGCAGCCTCGGCTGTCAGTCATGACATCACACCGCTATTTATAGCATCCAATAACTGATTAGAAGCAAACCTTTCAGAGATATGAGCGCTTGAACACACATCAGCGTGATGAGAAGTCCCTAAAATCTTTGGGAATATTTGTTTTTTTAGTCGGCGAATGTCCGTCCAGAGTTCACGTCGTAGGCCGCAGGCGGCCACCAGGGGGCGATCGAGGAGTTTTGGCTTCACTTATGGGAGCTGTCGTGTCGTCCATGTTTGAAAATGGACGTCCGATCGTATTGAAGCTTATGAGAAAATGACCTCAGAACATTTTCCTCACGAGTCCCATCGAGAGCAAAATCAACGATAAACAAGGTCATGTGACCTGACGTCACGGCAGAGTTTAAAAAAAAAAGATACCTGCGCCAACAAGCTGTTAACTTAGTTCTGCAGAGATGAGCAGCTGATCCCAGAGCTGTGCAGGAGAGCTGATCTGACGTGTCCTTCATGCACTGATGACTCGTTCTTGTTCTTCCCACTGAGAATAAAACAGTTTTTTAATACCTTTGACTGTTTTTCTGATCTCCTCAGTTCCTCCTGGAGCAGTTTCACAAGCAACACCATCCCATCATCCCCAGCAGCCCCAGTGAGGAGCACTATGACGTCATTTCCTCCATAACTGTGAAGTAGTTCATAGACAGGAGGCAGCTGCCCTCCACCTGCACCCCCTGGATCGGACCTGACGGCTGAAGCCTCCACCTGTCTGTCAGCTGACGAAGGACTGTCGACTTAAAGTGAAAACTCACCTGATCTACGTTTAACTTTGACTCCACGGCAGAAAAGGGAAGAGAAGAAGAGGTTTTTTTTTTAACAGAAAAGTGCGCTGAGCTGAGCTGAGTGTGCTCGGCCACGTCTTTGTACCTTTTCACGCATTTGTAAAATACTTCAGGAGAAGAAGATGAAAGATGTCTGAAGTGCACTTATCCCAGCGGCCATAATCAGAAACAGTTAAACCCTCATGAAGTCCCACAGGATCAGTGCGGCACCCATGTTCACCTGCTTGACACTAGTTTTAGGGAAGAGCTCCGCAGGTCCGTCCTGAGCCGAGACCGCGGACCGCTGTACACTAGCTCACTCTCTAACGTGCTACTTTATCTTATCGTCACTTCATTTCTTTGCACTTTTGAAGCAACAGCCCCAACCTTTGAGCTTTTCTCTGCATTAATGAATCCAGTGAGCTGCGGCGTGGAGCGCTCAGCATTAACTGCAGACACACAGGTGCTCACACCTGAAGGCTGCGGCTGCGAGGATTCAGCCTCCAAAGACGGAGACAGACGTGAGCTCTCACCTGTGAGTGAAAAAAGTCCCGCCGCCGTGGTTTTTATTCTTTGTGTTGTCTTTAAATGCTCTTTAGTCGTGAGCTGCAGGTTTTTTATGCAGAACTCCTACAGCCGGACTGACTCACAATAAAAGACTAACGTGCAGACGGACAGCGTGGTGATCTGCGCCTGCGTGAGGACGCCGTGTCGCTGCAGGTGAGCTGACTGCTCACCCATCAGGTGACGCTACAGGGTCAGTCCACCTAAAGCACACCAACATGGCTCCTTATTTCAGGGGTCTAACCCTGCAGAGAGTTCTGCTTCTAAAAGTCCGGTTCCTCTCCATAATCCACCGTCAGACAGTTTTAAAGGGCTTAATCTGTGCAGGATTGTGGGATTATCCAGATTAACTGGACACTTTCTGGAAAGATGCAATGCAGATAAAGATAAAAGAGCTCGGCCTGTACCAGCTCTATATGGAAAGTGTCCTGAGACAACTTTTGTTGTGATTTGGCGCTATACAAATAAAATTGAATTGAATGCAGATGAAAGTTTTTAAATCCGATCTTTTAACACATCAAGCACAAACTAAAGCTTGCTCTGCGGCAGAGTCGTGCTGGGATGCCGACACTTCTGAAACATCCGGAACTGGACTGATGAAAGTTAAACTCTCTGCTCGGATAGAAAACACCAAACCAGCCACCTGACGATCACATGACCCAACCTGCAGCTGTTCAGATCGAATCATGTTAGATCCAGTTAATTCTTCGTGTTTGGGAACAATTCTTTAAGATCCATCATTTCAGTATTTACACAGTAAGCCTCTGATGGAGAGAGGTTAAATCCTCCAGAGTGTCGACCAATCAGATCTCAGCGTGCGCTACCGTGCGACCAATCACAGTGAGGCTGCAGCAGCTGCAGCTACATGCAGACAACATGCCAGTTTCATACGAAAAGCCTGATGAAAATGTGTTTTCAGTGATGGTGGAATAAAACATCCCTGCATTTGTTGATTTTTTTTTTTTGATTTTGTTGCTAAAAATGAGTGTGAAGCTGCATTTTTTTTCTCGTTTTTTAATCATCGATGGATGAATTGATGTGTAATGTTTGATCATTCAGGGGTGCTAATGTGTCAGATTTTTGTTCACAGCTAAAAATAAATAAATCAATCAGCTCAAACGCGGCTTCAAAACCACACGTTTCATTTCTGATCAATAAAAGATGGAAACCATGTGATAAATATCGAAAACATGATGTGTGACTTTGTTACTGCGAATGTACTCCGAGCTGTGTAGAATGAGTATGAAGTACACGATCGGGCTGTGGAGGCGTGAAAAGTCAAATGTTAACTGGCTTCAGTATAAAAAAGCCAGAAGATTCAGTACAGTTTCTTTCCACAATGTTGTGCTTTTTACTGCAGTACATTCAGATTAAAAACACAAAATCTGACAACCAAAAACATTCAGATGTATAATTCGTAGAAAGTAGAAGTATCTTTCTATGCTAATACTTCTGTACTACTCATCGACCCTGTGGCAGTCACAGAGGGAACAAACAGCACTCTGACAGCTGATTCAGATCGTCCAGCGTTCTCCAATAAAACATTTTATTTTTCACCTTCAAAGCTTTCGACAGGTCAGACATGAAAAATGGAGTTCAGAGGAGACGAGGAGGCGCGCTGAATCCCACCTCCTCGTGTTGTCCTCCTCGCTCTTACATGCAGGTCAAAGCTTTACGCTTCAGGAGCATCTCCTTAAAAAATGATCTGTTGCACATGTGAGGGGTGAAGTCGTCTCATAGGTTACTACAGCAGTCTGAGCGCCTCACCACACCTCGTCATACTTAAATACTTCAAACGGCTACCGGAAAAATCCAGAGTACACTGAATACTTACATCTCACTTTACAGGACATTTTCTGGTAGAAACAAGGACAAAGTACAAGAGGACAGAAGAGACTATTTAAAAAACACTTCATCCTGAGAACGACAGCGACTAATCTGTCAACAGGAAACTGACCCGAGTACGAATCAGAGCGACGGTACGCTGAGAAACTCGTCCGTCACCTGAAAGACGGTGAAATCCAGTGCATGAGCAGAGACAGCAGGAGGAGCAGGAGGAGCAGGAGGAGGCTCCGCTCCTCACATCTGCGAGTCCGTCCTGACAATGACTTCCCTTTGTGACTTGCAGTGAGACGACACCGCAGCCCTCCACGTACTGAACGGACCGACGGACACTCGAGACGCGACGAATCAGATCAGAGATCAGATCTGAGCTCCTCATTTAAATACAAACACTTTAAAAGGGTTTTTCTCCAGAACAGCACAGATACAGTTTGAACCAAACGAGTCATTTACAAAAGCCTCTAACACAAATAAGAACTAATGAGAGAGTGTGTGTGTGTAGCAGCACTGATGAGTGTCTATTTAAAAAGCAAATGCCAGTGATAAAATACTACGATTTATGTACTCAGGGTGGTTATAAAACATGTTGACTGACTGACTGACTGACTGAGTGTGTGTGTGTGTGTGTGTGTGTGTGTGTGTGTGTCAGTCAGCAATAGGACACTCTAACCCCATAAATCTTCAGTCCGGCCGAACTTGTAGATCAGAGTGCTGCAGAGAGAGAAGACAGGACGTCAGGACACAAACACACAAACAGGCACAAACAGCTGTTTTTACAGTCATGCTCCACCTTTACCTGCGACCGCGGCGCTTAAGCGTGATAGGCGGCGTTACGACACAACGGTTATTGGATCGCATTATAGTTTACAGGTGTGCCTAATAAAGTGGCCACAGAGTATGTGATGATGTAATTATTCATGTTTCATCCACAGTGTGCTCCAACAAATACTTGAGTCACACCCTTTCCTGGAAACGACGTGTCGCTGCGAGCATTTCCTGCTGATGATGGCGTGCTGTAGCTGCTCGTCTCTCTGCCTCTTTGTATTTTTACTGAAGCACTTTCTCAAACCTGATTCAGTATAATTTGACTCATTTTTGCAGAATCAGTCCTGAAATGTGTTTCCTGTAAAAACAAGACTTAAATGAGCCAATCGGTGAGCCCTTTTTATCTGTCCACGAATCCCTCTGCAGTTCCTTAATGACCCCTGATAACCCTGTTTTAAAGCTAACCCTTGAGAAAGCTTACTCCCCTGATTGTAAAGCTAACACTTGATAAAGCTAACCCTTGATGAAGCTACTTTAGAGCCATCCCTTGATGAAGCTATTTTCAAGCTAACCCATGATAAAGCTAACCCTCGATATGGCTATTTTAGAGCTAATACTCGATAAAGTTAACCCTTGATGAAGCTAACTCCTCTGATAAAGCTAACCCATGATAAAGCTAACCCCCGATAAAGTTAACCCACGATAAAGCTAACCCATGATGAAGCTAATCCCCTGATAAAGCTAACCCACGATAAAACTAATCCCCCTGAAAAAGCTAACCCATGATAAAGCTAACCCCCTGATGAAGCTAACCCACGATAAAGCTAATCCCCCTGAAAAAGCTAACCCATGACAAAGCTAACCCATGATAAAGCTAACCCCAGATAAAGTTAACCCTTGATGAAGCTAACTCCTCTGATAAAGCTAACCCATGATAAAGCTAACCCCCGATAAAGTTAACCCACGATAAATCTAACCCCCTGAAAAAGCTAACCCATGATAAAGCTAATCCCCGATAAAGCTAACCCATGATAAAGCTAACCCCCTGATAAAGCTAACCCATGATAAAGCTAACCCATGATAAAGCTAACCCCCTGATAAAGCTAACCCATGATAAAGCTAACCCCCGATAAAGCTAACCACAGATAAAGTTAACCCACGATAAAGCTAACCCATGATAAAGCTAACTCCCCCTATAAAGCTATTTTAGAGCTAACCATTGCTAAAGCTATTTTAATGCTAACCCTTGATAAAGCTAACTTGTCTGGTTGTAAAGCTAACCGTTGCTAAAGCTATTTTAATGCTAACCCTTGATAAAGCTAACTTGCCTGGTTGATCCATCACAAAACAGAGATAAAACACACAGAAGGTATTTCTGTTATGTTTCTTTGTAAATCAGCCTGTGATCATGGCAGACAGCAGGCTTAGCATTGGCTGGATGTTCAGCCATTAAAATGTATGTTGTGTCAAATTTAGCAGACTTCAACTAGCTCAAGATGAAAATGATGTCAGCGCTCTGTTTTAGTAAATCCTGAGCACCTCTAGTTACAGACAGGTGATGTTTTAATACCTGACTGCAGCTCACAGAGTGAATTTCAGTCCAGTTTTCGTGTCGTACTCACCTAAAAAAGATGAAGGCGTTTTGAAAGAAGACCGCCAGCCCGGGCGCCACTTCCTTCTCTGAACAAAGAACCAGAAAAAAAACAAAGAATCACAGCCAGTAACAGACGAATGGAGATGGATCTGTTCTGTGTGCACGACTGAGCCACGAGCAGTCTGACTGAGCTGACCTGAGGACAGAAGACACTTCATAACCGGCTGCTACAGAAGCATCTGTCCAACACTTTGACGGGTCAAACTGCAGCAGGCGAGGACAGACCGTCTCACCTCAGAGTGTGCAGTAATGAGCTGAACGGTGACAAACGGTGGACGAACTGCACTTCTCAAGTGCAGCTAAGGCTAATGTGACAAATCAAGTGGAGCCTCCTGTTCTGTCTTTCACTCGGCCATATTGAGATTTTGATAATATTCAGCTTGAAGGGATGTTGGTATGGCCTTGTGGACCACGACAGGGAGCACACACCTAAAGGCATCGCCAGGCTCTTAGCATGTGTTTATTTAAAGAACAGGCTCAGTGTGTCTCAGTCAGGTGTCTTTATCAAGAGTCAATCTAACAGCGTCACTGAGTTTCATCAGTAGAATTTCCCTCTTTGTCTCATTATGTCTCCACTGCAGCTCAACAAGGAAACTCAAAAGAGGAACTAAGCCCTCAAATGTTTGTGACTTCAGAAGACAAACCGCTGAAGAGTCGTGTAAGATTGAAAGTGTTGCATGCATTTTTACACAGAACGACGAATCTCTATTATGTCCACTGGAATTTTTAATGGCACAATGATGACGAGAAAACCTGTTTCAGAGCTCACCAGACAGCCTGTCAGCTTATTAAACCGCCTAACTATTCAATAAACAATGCAGATACCTACAGATGTGACGATAAGTATCAAAAGAAAACATACAGTTCAGGATGAAGGACAATTATTTAATGTGTGATACTGATGGATGGAGATAAAATGTGTGGCGGTGCACACACACATCAATGGAAGCACAAACAGGAAGGCGGCACTCACTCGGCACCACGTAGCCTCCGAACAGGATCCAGATGGAGGCGATGAGCGAGCCGAACATCATCATGAAGCCGATGAACAGCCAGAGACGAGCTCCTGCGAGGACACGGACACGACGCTCACTTTCATTAGCTCCCCCGCAACGGCTGAACACACCCACCGTAACGTCAGCCAATCAGAGTAAAGCAGGCAGCGGTGCCCGCGTGGTACAATATGACCAGTATTTAAAATGCAAGACATGAAAACATCCAGAACCATCCACACGTTTCTGTGCACATAAAGCAACAAACACACACAGTCTGATGAGCAGAGCTGATTAAAACAGTAAAACACACACACACACACACGCTTTTTAATCATGTGGCTTGAAAGGGAGATGCACTCTGCTCCAGTTATGAAGTAGAACATTGTCTTATGTAAGTGGCGTCCATTAACCTGGAAACAAACATGCTGTAACTTGGACAGCCGTGTCTTGTTTTCAGGATTTGTCCTCATGAATAAATTCATCATCATTCATTCATCATCGTTGTGTACATGTGACGTGTGGGTGCTTTCTCTTTTTGGAACACAGCTTGTGTTTTACTACGTTTTATCACGTTTTACTGTTCGCTGTTCCTGGATCAGTATCAAAGCTCTTGCTGCAAACTGAAAAAACAACAGAACAGAAGCTAGTCACAGTAACAAATCTGTCACGCTGATGTTCAGTGGGTAATGTTTACCATCTTAGCTGAGCGTGCTAGCATGCTGACGTTTCCCACCTCATATCCAAAATCCAAATCAATCAAGTGTCAAACGTCTTTTCTGCAGCGAGACTGAAGCAGCAACAACCGGAGAAATCTGGACGTTCAAGTCAAAGACAAAAACACACAGGTGGAGAAACACACCTGTCCTGCCAAGGCAGCCTTCTCCATACGTGTCTCCTCTCACCTGGCCGTTAGAAACTGCATTGATCCTGAAAATAAAAACAGTCAACGGTGACACAAAGCCGCTTCAGGGTGAAAACATTTCATAGGCTGAGAGTCAGAACAAAAGGCCGAGATGTGGGACGTGATCTGAAGGACAGGGTGAAGGATCAACACCTCAGTGAGAGCATTTTCACAGGAGACACGCTGGCTCGTCCACAGGCCTCACTGATGACATTTAGCTGAGCTCGGTCCACGTCCTGCATGCTGGCTCACCGTCTCTGCTCAATGGGACACAAGCTGTTTTTGGTCCCTCAGTCTGGACGTCTTGTTCTTATATGACACGGGTTGGGGGTCTTTTACTTGTATGTGGCCCACTGTGTCTTAAACTGTCCCTCAGCCAACAACACACAACCGACCAGCAGTGTCTGCCTCTCACGAACACACACGACGTGACACTTACATGAAGAACGCTATGGTGGAGAAGACGCCACACGTGTGGAAGGCGTGGTTCATCTCCTCCTGGGATGGATACGTCACGGCGGCGTCAATCATGATCCACCAGCCAGTGAAGAACTGAGAACAGAGAGCACAGAGCTGAGATGTGACGCATCTGAACACATGAGATGCAGCTGAGAGATGGAGGACTACACATGGCAGAGTCCTTAAGCTTCTGATGATCGATGCTGCAGAGAACACGCTGGTCCTGGAGCAGCAGTGAGGAAGAGCTGCTCACAGATTAATGAAGCGTAATCAGCCTCTGTACGATGCCATCCCAGCGTACTGAGAAACGCTGCACTGTTTACTAACTGAACGAAGACGAAGAAGAAGACATTCAGCGAGTTTCACTGTGGACAAACGCCTCTGCAACGTGGACGCACGTCATTTTCACATGAAGCCGTCTTTTTAAAAATAGACGGCGTCGTTATCTCAATAAACCTGCTAAACGAGGCCGACAGGAAACAGATGACGGACGGCTATCTTGCGTCTGCATCTCTGACTCATTTATAAACTGCTGTTAGTCAGTATACAAATGTCAACTCAACACGACTCATAGCTAGAGCCAGAACTTCCCATAAGCACCGGCTGCTGGCCAATCAGACGGCTGTTCATTTAAGTGGCGCCGGATACTTTGTTAGTATTGATTCTGATAAAATAGTTCTGAGTAACAAGCTGTGATTCACTCTGTGTGAACAATTTACGATCACTAGCCTCTACTTCAAAACAATGCCAGCAGGATGACAGAGGAAGTGTGTGTGTGTGTGTGTGTCAGTGGACATCCTCATGATACAGACTGCTGCAACAAGCACAATGGCAGCAACCTAATGATTGTAAACATTAAGGAGTCGACTCAAAGTGCTGCATCTTCTGTATACTATTAATACTATATACTATCGCGCTCTGTTCAGCAGAGCCATCTAACACAGCAGCGCAGTTATATTTCTCATAAAACAACGACCATGTCTGCCGTCAATAAATAATTAATGACACGTAAGGTCTAATCCCCGATTCCTCTGATATTTCTGCCGCCACTCATTCAGACACTCTGCGTTCTCTGTTTGACCCACTGACCAGAACTCCAGAGGCAATAGAGGCCACCGCGTTCCTCCTCTCCCCCCAGTCGATGCACTCCCACTCTGGCCAGCGGAAGTTATCCAGGAAGCCAGCCATCTGCAGTGCTCTCCTTCTTTTCCTGTGATGCTTCTGTGTGCAGGTGAAGCGGTCCTCCTCCTGACTCCGTAGGTGTCCACACCTGCCTCACCTGTTGTTCTCAGACTGGAGGCTGTTCTGCTTCTGGCTGTGATCAGTCACTCAGTCGATGGAGCCTGTAAATGATGAATACGTTCATGTCTTATTAACATCTTCTGTACACACCCTGTTCTTAATTTTCAGCTGGGCAAAAGTCCATTTAACAAACAGCTCCTAATAAAATAAAGGTACATGCTTAATTATTGGTGAAACGCTTCACAACGTCTCAATTAAGCGATATATATACATGTATACTGGGTCACAAGTATGCCGAATTAATGAACAAATAACATTCATTAAAGCTTTCATGAGACACGGACCTGCAAATAAGCAAATTGCTATGATATTTTAACTGGACATTTAATGAACGGAATTCTGCATCAGCGTTACTGACAACGGCTGTCACAAACCAGAATCCGGCTAGATTAAGCTAGCTCTAATGTTAGCCTGACAATATTACTGCTAATGCTGTTTGCCCACAGCTGCGCTGTTTAATAAAAAGAAAACGACTGCCTGTTCTTTGTAACGCACCATTAGTGGTTTAATGAGCTTAACACCTAAACAAAATCTCCCGGGCTGTGTCAAAGCTATATTAACGTTAGTCAGCTAACGGCGGCTAACGGAACGTTACTCGTCCTCCTGAAGCTGCGCCTTGTTTATAACACGTGAAGGCAGCTGACGGCACGCAAACATCAACCATGAGCTGAATGACACAGACAACTTAGTTATAATCTGAATAAAATGTCTGGCATGAAGGGATGTGTGCAGTTGCCCACCTTGTCAAGTGGCCGAGACTGCTTTCAGTTTCCATTGACAAGCTGGAATTGGCTCTTCTTCTTCGCAGTCGTTCGTTGACGTCTTCTTCGTCTTGACATTTTATGGCAGTTGGCAAGGAACGCATTGACGCAATACCGCCGCCAACAGTCTGAGCAAATTACAGCATCTCCTCAATTCTGATTTAATTTCATTGCTCGGATGTATGAACGGTCAGTAAACAGTCACTATTAAGCAAATCACATCAAAAGATCGCGCCTGTCTGAGCTGACAGATGGAGCTGATGTTTTGACAGAAAAAAGATCTTTTATGAATCATTTTCTCCATTATTATATTACTGCTGTGATCTGGTGACGCCACTGGAGTCCTAAGTTGTTTCTAAATGTCAAACCCCACAGAGGCTTTCACACACATTTATGTGTCATCTTTATATGTCTCCATCTTATCTTATAAACGTTTTTATCTGTTTTTATGTCCATTCTTCCATTCTATGTCTTTTCTATGTAAAGTGCCCACTTGGTGCATGTGCCTTCTTTCTTGTAAAGAACTTTGAGCTGCAACTCCTGCATAAAAGGTGCCACACAAACAAAGTTTAGTATCATTATTATTATTATTATGTTACTGCGGGATAATGATTCATTTTTCAGAGTCAGACTGTAAGAGAAAAATCATTTTGAAAAACTATTTCTTAGAAGGAAAAGGTGATTGTATGGCACTAATGTGTGAAAGCAGAGGATCCAGACAGACTGTGATTTCCTGAATAGTGACGGCAAACTGAGGCTTCCTGAAGCACTGAAGCTTCGCAGCTCATTGGTTTGCCACAAGGTTCACGACCCCAAGCTTCATTCACTTCTCACTAGTGACACCTGCTGTGCACAGAAATCAAACTAATTTTCTGGACATTTTGTGGCTGCATATAATAAGACATTAATCTTTGTCACAGTTCTCTCACATGCCCATGTTTATGCTCATTTGTAAAATATTTTTTTGATTACATCTGTTCTTGTCAGGTTCACCTCTGCTAAACAATGACCCACTTCCACTGTGGCATCTGCTGCAGCACTTGAGCTTCTTCTACTTTGATCCACTGTTGAGTCCAGCAGATGCCAAAGGTCATCTAATAAATGTTAAAAGAAAAAACATGAACAATGGCTCACATTACTACCAATGAATTTTGACAAAACAAAGAAACAGACTATGTACTGTCGTTCATGGATGTTGTTGATGTTGAAGCTGTTGCTGAAGAGGTTGCTGCCTGAGCTGGAGTCGTGCCAGTGCCGTGTCACAAGCACGTCCGCTGCCCCTTACCATGTTAAAACACTGCAGCAGCTTGAAAACAATTGTTCCCCTGTCAATATGAGTTATTCAGATGTTGACAAAATTATTTATTGATAAACATCTGACAAGTAATATCAGATTCCATTCTGTTGTCATGTTACATACCCACAACACACTAAACAAAAATATACATTTTATTTATATGAATGAATACATGAAAGATACATGAAATGCATTTATGAAGATGAATTCTTTTGCTTGGCAGTCAGTCTGGCCACCTGTATGCTCTTAGCCACTCCAACAGAGACAACACATAATTAGCTCTCAGTTAACCCACCAATACACCACAGGTCCAATTCAATATAACCATTATTACATTTTCATTAACATGTAACAATTTGGACCCCCCTCCTCTCAACCACACTTGGCACAGTCCACTGCCACCTCTCTCTACAAATGAGGAAGGACTCCTCCGCCACAGTTTCACAAGTTGGGACTGGAACCGGAACGGAAGTGTAGGCGCAGACAAAAATACGAGGGGACGAGGGTTAAGTGTTAACATGCAAATAATTCATTAAACATGTTAAACTATAAAATGTCTCTGCTTCCTTATTCAATGTTTTGAATGAATCATATTATGTGTAAATGGTTACGTCTTACGTCATCAATGCTGGTAGGTAGGCCTCCCAGTATGGCTGAAAACACCACACAGAGACAGACCACAATGAAAAATGAAGGAATCAAAACCAAAACAGTAACACTGAATTAAATGGCGTCTCTTAGTGGCGCCCAGACAGTTAGTACACGTAATGTTTGAGGATATTACCATAGGGCACCGAGCATCCCCGTGACACTGACCGATTGCTTCTCTTTAAAATACTGCAAAACACCTTTTCAGCATTTGTGAAGATGAACAATATAATTTAATGCTTTTTACAATGGGAGAAAATTACTATTGAGCAGAATTAAGTTGAAGTTATTGTTGGTTCGGCCCTCCAACACAGTTCAGGTTTCTCATGCGGTCCCTTGTAAAAATGAAATGCCCATTCCTGGCTAACCGCTAGCCTTAGCGGCTCAAGGCATGACTGAGTTAGAGACTAGACATCTGTGTCTGAAAAGGCATGCGAGCCTCTGCTTTCATTTGTGGGGTTAGATGCAGTCCTTGGTTTTTACTTTAGGGTCCTTGAGTCCTCTGGCAACAATCTATTTTACAACGGTGATTCCAAAAAGGTTGCCGTGTAAAACATCAATGAAACAGAATGTAATCATTTGCTTTTGGACATAAACTCACCTGAAAACCAACACAAAGACAAAATGTTTAATGTCTCATCTCATCAGCTTCATTGATCTTTTGCGATCCACAAAGTGCTACTGAGTGCTACGACGGTACAAATGTCAAAGTTATCATTTTCTGAGTATTTTCAAGTGTCCCAAGTCTTAAGAAGCCTCCAAAGCTCCACTTACTGACGGAGGTGACTGATCAGGACAAATATCGGCAGCTCGGCAGCTAAACTGTCAAGCCAGTGGAAGTGTCTCCTCCTCAATCTTGACCATGTGTGGCTCTGTCTCTCTTTTGATCTCAGACGCCTGAATAATAACCTGAGAGCTGTTCTCACTCATCCCCCCCTGTGCTTGGCCTTGCTGGTTGGGCTGCGATAACCGACTCCTGCACCTCCTCCTCATGTGCTTCATCTCCTCCCATCTCTGCATCCTCCTTCCAATCTCGCAGCCTTTGCTCTTCCTCATCATAAACCTCTGCCTCCAAGAGTAGTTTGTCTGTGAACTTGCCTGCTGGGGCCTGGAGCAGCTCCGTAACTGCGCACTCTCCCCCGCTTTGGGCACGGACGGCACTTGAACGCATCGTCTCTGCACGTCCTCCTCCACCGCTTTGAACACCAGGTCGGTGATATCTCGGCGAAGTCTCATGAGCACCACAGGGTTTTCAATTTGACGCATATCTGCCAACATGACCTCTGCAAAGTGGTTTAGTATGTCGCGCTTGGGTGTGTTTGCTGTTTGCTCGGGCTGATTGGTAGAAGCCTCGTGTTTGTGATGGTGTGGACAGCTCAAAGACATGACGTCTGTAACCTGAAGCTGAGGGTTTGGACAGTGCAGGGGAGGAGGGTTCGGGGTGGAGGCAGACTCGGCTTCATCATCTAGATCTTGCCCCGTCACATCAGCATCCAGCGGGCTACCGAATGAGCTTCCCATCTCCTGGTCAAGGCTTCCTTCAGTCTCCTCCTCATCGTCCTCTTCCGGATCATCAAACTTCTCCTCCTGCAAAAAGTAAATAAAAATGAGACATCTGCAGGGAAGCACCAGCAGGATCGCCTGCATTAGTTTCAAACTCACCAGATACGAATCACCTCGCCTGCGAACGATGTAAGGCCTCAAGAAATCCAGTTTCTCCCTGAGCATCTTCTGCTGGACTGTGCTGACCCTCTCTGGATGCCACAGCACCCTCCCGTACTGAGTCCGGAGCGACCTCGACCGTCTCTCGACATCAGACACTGCAAAGAAACGGTGAAAATATGATGAAAGACCAAGAAGCCTCTCTTCACTGGTCATAACTGATGCCTAGATTCTTTATTTCATTGCATCCTCTTGTGGTTTTAATTGTAATCTCTATAAATAAACTCACAGGACTTCTTCTGCTCTGCACTCTCTGGGTGTAATTCAGCATCATGTCAGTCAAACCCTCGTCCATAAACAGACTTCAGATGGTTTATATGTCAGGTTTTTCACATGAGACATGAATTAAAGTCCTCTCTGTGTCTCACCGTTCATGGTCCAGGCTTACCAGGCTTCCCGATGGACAAAGCGAACTCGCTCCACAGCTTTGTCTTCAAATCCTTGTCGTAGTAAGAGTCAACCGAGGAATTAAAAAGACACTCGTGTTTGCGCCAGAAATCTATCAGCATGTTGTCCATCGTAGGACCCCAGTGTGGCCCCCGTATCTGGCCCCGAAAGTGAGTCATAGTCAGCGGAGTGAACTCAGGTTATCTACCATAGTCTACTGACCGCTGCTCCCCGTCACAGACCGTTTATGATCTTCTTCGTTGGTTTAGCTGCACCCGCCCCTGATGGTGTGAAACTGTAGGCTACAGGAGCATTACTGCCACCTACCGACCTGGAGTAAAGACAGATTTTTACGGTCCACACTGGTATTTTTGATTATTTTAATATCATTTATTTTTTGTTTTACTTTTCAAATCAGGATAAATTCGGCCCGACATTTCTTTCTTTCTTTAAATATAATTAATATTTAATTTTGTTTTATTGATATTTATTAATATTACACTTCTTTTGGTATACAGTGGCAGCACTGCCACCATATTTTATATATTTTTTAATATATTACACTAGAATCATAATCACTGCACTTCAGTGTCTCTGTGTTGCACTCTGACAATGACAATAAAGTTGAATCTAATCTAATCTAATATAATCTAATGCTAATGCTAATAATTGCAACAACAACTGGTTTTCAGTGCCCATTTAAACTACGCTTTTTGATCAGAAGTTAATGAAATATATAGCCACGAAATATCAAATACATATTTTACATTATATAATTAATTTGTACGTTAATTTGTTCTTTAATTCACAAAAGATGATATATATGATATATTTTTGATGTTAGAAAAGGAGAACATCTTATTTAAAATAGTACAGAAATAAAATAAAATAAAACATATGGTTTGTATTAAAATAGAGGATTTTAACAGTAGTTTCTTCTTCATGGAGTTCATGGTTGACTTTATGTAAACTGGCACCGCCCTCTCGCGGTGATTGACAGCTGCTCTGCCCTGCCTGCGTCGCTCTACCCGGCCTCCGCCATCTTGCCTCTCCCTAGCTGCCAGAAGCCGAGTGCGGAAGTGGAAACGGCACTGTGCGGGCTCAGGGTTCCGCCTGTGGACGGCTTGCCAGTTCCTCCAGCCGACACAGCCTGCTGTCCGTCAAATTTAACCGTTTCTAAACCGCAGAGACCCGGGGAGCGATGGCTGGACGGTTACCGGCGTGTGTTGTCGACTGCGGCACAGGGTAAGTTGTTCAAACCGGAGCGCCGTGCAGACAGCGGGCTCGGGTGTCACCGAGACGCGGAGAACGGTTAGGGACTGTCAGTGTCAGTAGCAGCGGCAACTGGGTGTGTGTGTGTCTGTGTAAGCAATATGCAGACAGCTAGCCAGCGAGCTAACATGCTAACGAACAGCTAACTGTGACACATTAATCTCTCCCGGCTGCGCTGCGAGATAAACCCGGTCAGGACATTTGAGCTGCTCTGGAGTGCGCGGTCACCGTGTATTTTTCATGTTCGTTTCCCCGCTCGTTAGCTAGTTTCGTCATTATCAGGGTTTCATCACCAGACTGTGTTTTCTTCCTATCGAATGACTGTCGCTGCAAGGAGCAGGCTAGCTGCTGCAAGACCGAAACCTGAGTGAGGAAGGCTTCCGTCACAGCTGCTTTCATTCATTTGGAGCGGGCAGGCCGTCAGGGCCGATATGATCAAACGCTCTTAATTTACCAGATTTTCCACATTAATAAGCGTCCCGTGAAGGCAGCCGTGACTTTAGCTTGTGCTATTCATAAATCTTTTCGCCCGTTAGTCTGGATTTGAGCAGGCGCAATACTACTTCCTATTCAGCCTACACTTCCTCATTCACGCTTTTTAGTCCATATATGGTCGTTTCTCGGCATCCGAACATGCTTTTTTGATTAACTTCTCTAATTTCTTTTCTTTGCCGGGCTACCGATTATTTCCCAAACCAGACTGTCTCCACTGTACTGACCTAATAAGAATCTGCGGTATCAGCATTTTTAGAAAGGACAGACCAAATCGCACTGGGCCAGATGATGCCTGAGCTCCTGCAGCAGTGTTTGTATTGATCATTGAACGCCTCCTTTCCTGCTGCTGGTATTCGGTAGATTTCACCTCTGTTTCCTCTTTTTAAATGAGGAGTTAAACCACTTGAAGGCTATTCTTGAGTTATTTAACTGTATTATTTTGCAGCCCACGCAGTCATCGTATGCACCCCTTTCTCTGCATGCTTCTCACTTTGAGGAAAAAGTCTTTTAACCAGTGGAGATTTGCCCAAATAACACTTCTCAGCTTGTTAGGTATGCTCAGTTATTTTCAGGGGCAAAAAGTGCTTTGCATTGCTTGCATGCAGAGGCTTGAACTCGTCACTCCTCGCGTTGCATACCTCCCCGCTCGCCCCCCCTCCCTTCAGGCTGTTAACCAGTCTGCTGCTTCTGATCTTTGCTGGGACAGCGAAGGAAAGTGCAGCTGAGAATGAGGTTAGCCTGTTTCTCCTCGTCAAGCAGATGGCTTCTGCGTTCTGGCCAAGCCTTATAGTCATAACACATATGCTCCAAAATCAATGACCACAGGCCTTTTTGTTCATCTGCAGAAATAACGCTTGGTCACAAAGTCACAGTTTGGGTTGCAGTTGGGGCTCGTGATTAGTTGAATTAAGTGGAAACTTTGACAAGCTAAGACCAGAGAGTACCAGCTGTCGGCAGATGTGTTGAGGGAGTTCAGCAGCTGTCTCTGAGTCATGCTCATGATGTCCAAACAATGACAACTCCGCTTCCTTTAACCACAGACCCTCTTAATGGCCTGGCTGCTATTATTAGAAAAGACGACTTAACCATGCAATGAAAGAACCACAGTCATGTCCAGATTTGGGTGTAGCCCTGGTTCGGTTGTCTTTTGAGCTTCAGGAGCAGAACAGTCTCAGGTGTTGCAGCTTGGTGCAGTGGACGGCTTGGGTGGAGTCATTTTTCATCCGTGCAAAACAAACATGAGGCAGCATTCATTAACGAGCCTCGGCCAGCGTGGGTATTTATTATGTATGTGGGTGTATATTAAATCACAAGGGGAGTTAAAACTGCATTATAGACAACAGACATTTGCCAGAAAGTAGATGCTTCATTGAGCTGAAGATAGCGATGTGTAAGATTCCTAAAAAGACAAAGATACCAACATAAAATCATTTGGCAGAAATGGTTTCCTCCAGTTGTTGTTCAGCTGTCCAGCGATGATGTCCACAGTCAGACATGTGTTGTTGTTCGTGGTGCTTGTCGAGGCAGGCTGAGAGACAAGCTGGGACTGTTCTGTGGTATGAAGGTGTTCTCAGCCCCGCTGCCACATTTGGCCGCTGCGAACGACGAAAATAAAAGCAAACAGATGCATTTTACGTTGAAACAAATCAATGAGTTAGTCCCTCTGCAGCCTGCAGAACGATCTGGCGTTATATGCTCCACCATGTTGACCAGCTGGTCCCTGAACGCGTCTGCGTGTGTTGTTGCAGGGCAGGTTGAGGATTTATCAGGCTTTTCGCTGAACATACTGTGGCTCGATCAAGATAAGAGCACACTGACGCATTGCTTTACGGGTTTAAAGGATCATAAGAGTTCGTTTATTTGTCCACTTTGTTGAAGTGGTTCTGGCGTTTAGTGACCAAACTCCTGCATACAGGCCTCTTTGAAGCCCGGAGACATGACATAAGAGGACACAGTAAGTCACCAGAGGGAGAATTTCTCCTTTTTTACGAGGCACTATAATCTTAAACCTTAGAAATCGACAGTTTGAAAGAAGTTGTGCTGCTGTTTTTCAGTAATGCTGCACACAGTGGTCCTGCCAGCTCTTTCCTCCAGTTTTCTCCTGATTTGAGCGCGAACTATTGTGTGATCCCGCCATGTTTGTTCTCCTGGTTCTACCTTGAAAAATCAGCATTGGCGGCTCTGTAGGTACTGTGTTTGACAGCCAGGTGAAGCTGCCAGATTAGATTATATAACTTTTTTCACACATCCACACTGTTTTCAGCTCGCCTGAAGCAGAAGAAGCAGGTAGTGGTGGTTGTGCGCCCGTCAGGAAGTGTCAGGTCACATAACAGTAGCGTGACGTCATTTGACACAGGACATAAATGTACGCAGGTTGTGAGTATCCGTTCAGCTGGGAAGCAGACTTTGGTTTTTGTCTTTGAGCTGAACACACACACATGCAGCACACATGCTCGTTCCAACACACTGAGGAGCAAAGTGTTTATCTTTTATTCTTAGATAGAAATCAAGGCACCTGTTTTTATGTTTCACATTAAGATTGCACCTTTTTTTTGCATTATGTTTGTTAAATTTAGCTCCACTCGTCTGCTCAGGGGTGGGGCGTATTCTGCAGGCATAATAAAGGCTAGCCTTTAATCAGTATGATTCAGAGAAGCCATAGAAAGTGGAATTTGCCCATGTTGTGTGGTCATAAAAATGACATCTGGTGAAAAGAAATGACTGCTTAAGTGTTTTGCACTTCAGGAATGCTCTTTCTTAATCCTACATTTATGCTTCCTTTCTGTATTTATTCTACACAAACGTCTGTAGAAACTAAATCCATCGTTGGTGTTCGGGACAGGAAATGTAAAAGCCTTCGTAAACATGTCGCAGGTTGAATCTGAGAAGTTATTGGTTAATACTTTAGCAGATGAACAAACCAAAGACTGTCGTTATAACTCACATTTTAGACCATTCGAGACCAAGTTTGCTCATTTCTACACTGCTGATGTGGCCGTCCTGCTTCTTTTTTGTAAAGTGAGATTCAAAGGAGCCACTGTTATGACCAGGATGTGGCCTATTATGCCCACAGTGCTTTGGCAGCCGTCAGCAGTGTCCTCTATCAGTCCCTTGGGCCCTGTGTGCAGGAAGTACGGGAGTCCTGTCTGGGCCTACCCCAGTCAGGACTACATCTGGTTAGCATGTGCCCCGCAAAGCAGCCTTGATACGGAGAGGAGGCACAGAGGAGGCTGGGCAGTCTTCGATGCTCATGCTGAAGGAGTCTAAACCAAATGTTATATGAGCATGTAGGTGGAAATGTTGCTTATGTGTCCCAGTCATAATGACTTTTGGAAACCTCTTACATCATTTCTCATTCATACAACTTCCCTGTTTGGTTCAGTTTTTCAGACGCAGGCAGCAAAGAAAGCAGCAGTGTTGAGGTCAGAGCTAGTTTATATTAAGGATGGTCAGTTTATGCAGAAGTGATCTTTTTTTCCCCCCTGGGACAAATATGAATAGTCTTCAGTTTCCCAGTGTGACATGAATGGCTCTTTTAATGGCCTCCCATTAGCAAACTCCAGAGCTGCCGCTGCTTTTGGCTCCCAACCAGCCGCCGAAGGACAGTGACACCATTGATCAAAACGATAGCATCGGAGATAGCGGCCAAAAATAATCTCCACTGAAGTAAACTTTCACGCATACAAATGCAGCGCCGCAGGTGGTTGCTGTTATGTTGAACTTGCAGTGACTCTTTAATGACATGTGACCCTTTTCTCTTGCAGTTACACCAAACTGGGGTATGCAGGGAACACAGAGCCGCAGTTCATCGTTCCATCATGTGAGTATTTCGCCGTGTGTTGGCTTCCCCCTCACGCCAGCGGGCAGCTGTTGTAAAACAGTTGTAAAATGTTCAGAAATAATGACCATTTTAACTTCTTTCTCAATAAAATGCGCACGGCTTTGTAAGCGAGTTGATCCTCCCCGTTGTTCTTGTCAGGTATCGCCATCAAAGAGTCAGCCAAGGTCGGAGACCAGGCCCAGCGGAGGATGATGAAGGGGGTGGATGACTTGGATTTCTACATCGGAGACGAAGCAGTAGACAAGCCCACATATTCCACTAAGGTACGCGACCCTGGCGGCTCAACACGCCCACGGGAGCGGCTGGCGAAGCGATCACCATGTTTGATGCGTTTCAGCTCCTTTAGAGAGCTGAAACACTCCGCATACATGTGAAGCATTTAGAGACTTTCCCACCGTGTTTGCTGCGGTGGTGAGCATCTGTTTTTCTTCTCCCCAAACAAGGATGGAGATACTTCACCAGAGTCAAACACAGAGTGGGAATCAACAGTGCACAGCAGCTCCCACTGGTCTCTGATAGCCCGTATTTTCATCCAAACCTAGCTGACAGGTCAGCTGTGCAGTGATCTCACAGAAACATGGACGGCGTCAGAAACCATATAGACAGGAAGCCAAACTGAACACAGTGGAAGGAAGTGATGTTGTCAGTGTGTCTCACATGCTGTGTTCTGATTAGCTGAACTCTTGTACCCACAGTGGCCAATCCGTCATGGGATTGTGGAGGACTGGGACCTAATGGAGCGCTTCATGGAGCAAATCATCTTTAAGTACCTGAGGGCTGAGCCTGAGGACCACTACTTCCTCCTGGTAAGAGCCTTAAGACCCGGTCAGTCCAGAGCGGATTCAGGCTCTTGATGGACGTTTTTAGGTAGTACAAGCTAACTGTACTGTGCCTCTGTGCTGTGTGTCGTCTGTTTGCAGACAGAGCCTCCTCTGAACACACCAGAAAACCGAGAGTACACAGCCGAGATCATGTTCGAGTCCTTCAATGTGCCGGGGCTGTACATCGCTGTGCAGGTGAGATACGCCGGCTCTCCAGATACCCTCAGATAATTCTCTCATCTGATTCCTAATTCTGTTATCAGCTATCAGTTTGACACCTCTGTGTGTGTGTGTGTCAGGCTGTGCTGGCTCTAGCCGCCTCCTGGACGTCCAGACAGGTGGGGGAGAGGACGCTGACGGGCACCGTCATCGACAGCGGAGACGGCGTCACCCACGTCATCCCCGTGGTGAGTTTCCGGATCGACAGGCGCTGCCTCGCACACGGCCAAAGAAGCTTGATATTTATCCTCTGGTGGAATCTCACATCTCTTCCTTTAATTTGCTTTGGTCAGCATTTAATTGAGTTTTGTGTTCTTTCTGTTCATTTTTGACTGTTAATAAACACTAAAGGACTCACTTTAATCATTAGAGCAGCAGCGTGTACAGGAGTGTTTCACTACACGTGAACAAGCATTTCCCTCTTCCCACCTGTCTGCTTGCACAGTAACAGGATGGCGCTGATGTTTAAAAGTAGGCCAGAGGCTGGAAGGAATTACTCAGATTTAGGAAATGTGCTTGCAGAACATATTTAGCGGCTGGATGACTGAATCAGCATGTCTGCAGCGACTGCTGAACATGCGCAAAAAGCGAGCCAAACACAACACCACGGGGACGCGGTGAAGGCCTCGCGGTCCACGCGTCTGATGGAAAAACATCAAGCTCAAACCACTGCACACTCTGTCTCTGGGCTCTCTGCACGCTTCTCTGTTTGACACGACCTCTGCGTCTTTATTCCCCCGTCTCTCCCAGGCTGAAGGTTACGTTATCGGCAGCTGTATAAAGCACATTCCCATCGCAGGACGAGACATCACCTACTTCACCCAGCAGCTCCTGAGGGAGAGGGAGGTGGGCATCCCGTCAGAGCAGTCGCTGGAGACGGCCAAGGCGGTCAAGGTAGGTCCTCAGCTGCAGTTCCCATCAGCCACTTCCTCTGCTGAGAGGGCGATGATGATCCCCGCTGGTGCTGACCAGAGTTAGTCCATGTGCCATCAGTGGGATTCAACACACAGGCGTCTGGGCTCACAGCTGTGGTGCTGCGTGTTCGCTCTGGCTGCCTTTATATTCTGCTCACACGAGGAAAATGAGTCTCCTCGCTGTTAACTGGAGGGCCTGTGGACACGATAATATTACCCTGATACAACATACTGCGTTGTTGAGCAGCTGCAAGTTAGCATAAGCTATGATAAATTATAATAAGGTTAACATGGGAATATTTTAAGGAAATGATGTTGAAAGAAGTGTGTTTAGCTCACCATCACTTCACTAACTCACCTACATTTTAGGTTCTGATGTGGATATTATAAGAATATTATAACTAGGTATTTGTCATGTATACAGCTGCTGTGAAGCAACATTTGTCGAACTTCAGCATAACACAACTTAAATTACATGGAGAGCAAAGAGCTTTGTCGCACATCACAAACAGAGTCTTTTCTCCTCAGGGACACTGTTAAACCTGCCCGCTCCTACAGCTGACAGCACGGCACCAGAACACAACTGCACACAGACGAGAA
The DNA here is from genome assembly GCA_037975065.1 of Chaetodon trifasciatus. Taxonomy (NCBI): domain Eukaryota; kingdom Metazoa; phylum Chordata; class Actinopteri; order Chaetodontiformes; family Chaetodontidae; genus Chaetodon; species Chaetodon trifasciatus. The sequence goes on along the minus strand of JBBMOE010000055.1, from coordinate 394,911 downwards.
TGTGTTCAGAATTCACACCAGCAGACCATCTTTCTTTGTACATCAGGAACAGTTTGCTTTGTCTTGGGACCATGTTGGGACTCTTGAAATGATGTGAAGTCTATCAGTGCTTCATCTTTATGCTGAATATTAGAACACACCTCCTGCTGTCTTAATGAAATGTATTTGGCATAATGACTGCCAAACACACAGAGCACACAGACCTGGAGTTAATTAGATAAGTGGAAGCCATAAAGACACATTTACTCTTATTTTAAGACAATGGAGTGAAGGTGTGTGTTCATATTTGCTGGTCCAGCCGACGTGCACCAGCAGAGCTCATTGTTCTTGATTAGCCGGTTACGTTTTCAGTCCTTCACCACCAGCTTTGCATATCCAGCTGCAGGACTTTCCATCGGCACGTGAAAATAAAGGCCGTGAAGTGAAACTTGAATCTTGAGAAAGTGTTTCTGGACTTCTTTCATTGCAGTCAGAATAGGTCTGCTGAGCTCATATCCACAGAGCAGCTCCATTTACTGTTCCTCACTTTGAAGCGTTCGATGGAAAATTGCCTGTTTTTCTTCATGCGGGCACCAGGTGGCACTGTTGGTCTGCCTGTTACATGCAGCTGCTTCAAACACCCGCTGCTTTTGTTTAGCTTGTGATTAATTACCACTGTTCCCCAAACTGAGATCAACCAGAGCTATAGATACACTTTGTGCCTCCAAATATACATATACATGCATTTTTTTCATATTATTGTTGTTCCTTCTGTCAGTGACCGCAATTTGTTGATTCACCTCAGTTCTCCATAATTCCCTCATGTTTATTAAATAGCTTGTTATCCAAGACTTTGTTCTCCATGTCAAGGACCGTTCTTCATTACGCGAGGCAAACAAGAAAATAATGTGAATTCAAATAATTAGCTTTAGAGTTGAGGGGATGCACGTGGTGCATGTTGCCCGTCATGTTAATTCCACCGCTGCCTGGTTCACAGTGTGAAGCGCCTTCCCTGCAAATCAAACTAATGACATCGCCAACACAGTCCGCTGTAATGTTCTGCTCATTCACATTCACTGTAACCGAAGCAAAAGCAATTACGCTTTAAACTCGTGTCATTTTTTTGAACGTGTTTATGCAGCTCCCCACATCGCAGCAGACCGCACCAGCAAAATAAACAAAAACAGCCCGTGCTCTCATTATCGCTCTCGCATTACAGCACCGTGATCAAACATGCTGACGCGAATGGAAGAGGACATTTGTAGGTTAATTTCGCTGGTTGATTTTGATTCAAATTGGCTGCTGATGTAGATGAGTTTCTGCTTTTCAAACGACGAAGGAGGTGCGCACAGCAGGAGGGCGGAAGACACAACAAACAACAGCACGAGAGCTTAGGAATGGACGGTCCCACTGTTCAGAAACAAAGAAAATCACTGTTTAGAGATGGATTTGTTTGTAGTGAATATGACACATGTTCCAATGAGCAACAGCAGCTGTTAGCGGTGATAATGCTAACTCAGACTCACACGAATTAGTGGCATCTAGTGGTGAGGTTGCAGATTGCAACCAACTGAATACGCCTCGCCTGCTACGGTGGAGACGAAACAGCATTAAAAATAGCTTAAGCACAAATGAAAGTCCTGTGTTCGCCTGATCAAACAGTGACTCATAACAACAGTGAGTCATTAGATTTGTACCACGAGCAGGTGAGAAAATCTGCTGCGTCGTCCAGATGCAGCTCTCGATCTGTGCCGGATGTGATTAAAACGGCTGCAGTGTAAACAGGCGAAGCTTTGCTCGCTGTGATCAGTGCGGTTTAAGACACAAAAACAACGTCAGGTATTGATCTCCTCATAAGCTCTCAGTCATTCCTGCTTCTCTCCGCGGGCTCAGAAGCCTCTTTACTCAGAGATGAAAACAAGGATTACAGAGCAGGAGACACCTTGTTCTCTTTTTATGAGCGGTGCTAACGCACCGTCAGCTGCACTTAAAGGGAATTAAAAGCTCCATCGTCAGGCTTTTCGTGCGATGCTGAAGCTGATCATGCATCTTTGTTTGTGCTCTTCCCATCAGGAGCGGTTCAGCTACGTCTGCCCAGATCTAGTCAAAGAGTTCAGCAAGTACGACACGGACGGCTCCAAGTGGATCAAGCAGTACACCGGCATCAACGCCATCAGCAAGAAGGAGTTCACCATCGACGTGGGCTACGAGCGCTTCCTGGGGCCTGAGATCTTCTTCCACCCAGAGGTTGGTCAGAGCGGCGTGAATCATTGACGCCTGCAAAGAGCAGAGAGGCCTTACATCATGACCACAGCCTGTAAGGTCTGAGTCAGTGCTGTGGCTTGTTTGTGTTTCTTTAAACTAACTGCAATCGTCTTGGGTGCGCTAAGCCCAGGATGCAGCGACGGTGGCCTTGTAAAATAGCGTCGGGGGGGCTGGGGGGGATTTCTTTTGATGCAACATTTGCACACGAGGAGGTGAGCGCCGGCATTAAAGCCCCCCAGAAGAACCAAGCAGGCCTGCTTTATTACACGATCCAAGTCTTCATCAGAACCTTTGCAGCGTGAAGCTCGGAGGTTCTTGTTTCACGCGGCAGCAGGGACACTGAACGCAGCACACAGATAGAGGAATGTTTATAACAACAGCCTCCTTCCTGTGAGTCACACTAGTTTGAAGCTGACACTTTTGATTGAAGCCTTAAAAATCAAACATGTTTAAAGTGCCTCGTGCACACGTCATTGCACGTCACTCGGTGTGTGTCTGCAGCTGTGGTACACACACCGCACAGTGTAACATGTCTTCTTCATCTGCTTTTGATCCCAGTTCGCCAACCCTGACTTCACCCAGCCCATCTCTGAAGTCGTGGACGAAGTCATTCAGAACTGCCCGATCGACGTCAGGCGTCCTCTCTATAAGGTGAGCCGACCCGAGGATTGTTTTTTTTTTCTGAACACCTGCTCTGACTGCACCTGAAGTTATTCACAGTCAAAGCTGTCAGTGAAGGTCTGTCGTTTGTGGCTTTCAGTGAAGAACCGCACCGTTATTCATTCTCAAACAGAAGAGGAAGGTTACAACCAGCAGTCTTACTGCATTATTTCCGTGGATTCTTTTAGGTTTGAGCTTGTATTGGAACATATTTGTTGAAAGTGATGAATTTCTTTGCCTTTGTGTCAGAGCCTTGACTCGGTCTGATTAAACTCCTCCTGTGATGATGTCCAGCTCTCGGTACATTTTTCTTGACTGGGTAGAGGCTGGAATGATGAAAGGGAAGTGAGTGAGACTGATGCATCGCCGTGTTCATCGGTAGTATTTCCCATCAGCTCAAGCAGTTTTCCCGGACTGGCTGGCCAGCAGCCAGCTGCAGGTCGGCGGTGTTAAGTGCTTCTGCTTCCACGGCTCTGTAATCCCCATCACCTCTTCCTCCACAGAACATCGTGCTGTCAGGAGGCTCCACCATGTTCAGGGACTTTGGGCGTCGTCTGCAGAGAGACCTAAAGAGGACGGTTGACGCCCGGCTGAAGATGAGTGAGGAGCTGAGTGGAGGCAAGCTCAAGGTGAGAGCACGCATCAGTTTACACGCAGCAGCGATCGATGCCGCTCGGCAAAACACAATCACCGCGCGAGGAGTGAAACTGAGAAAAAACGTCCTTTCCACTGCAGTTATTGTTTGTACGGCGTGTGCTGAATGTAGATTAGTTGATTTCAGTGGCAGACTTTATCAAGTATAAACCCAGCGGGATCTTAAAATCTACTGCAGAAGTGTTTCACCTTGAGGGAAGAAGTGTGTAGTCAGTCTGCTGCCTCCGAGCTGTGATGAGATGTTAAATGTCATCCACCCTGAGGCTGAGCGGACTGCCTCCACCTCAGGACGGAGCTAATCCCAGTCCAGAAAATAAATAGAAAACCAGTTGAATTTTCCAAGTGGTTCGAGCAGCAGATGTTTTCTGTCCCGCATCTCCTGCACATGGATGAGCACCATTCCAGGGCTTCAGCGTGTGTGTAAACCACGCACCTACATTTACACGATAGCAAATGTCAAAGTGGTTCCAGGAGAGATTATTTGTGTTAAAGCGTTCCAGCTTCACATCGTCTCAGTGGAAGATTTCCTGTGAGTGTGACTGAAGTGTCGCTCAGACAGAAGCGTGTTGACAGTGTCGGTGAAACATGGACGGTCTTGAGATCCCTCATCCATCATTATTCCGTCCCACGCTGTAACTGATCCCCAGGTTTTCTCTCTGTCCTCCCTCCTCAGCCCAAACCAATCGATGTCCAAGTCATCACTCATCATATGCAGAGATATGCAGTGTGGTTCGGCGGATCAATGTTAGCGTCAACTGTAAGTATTCCAAACGGCGTTACTGCGCTGCTCCTCACCGTGTACGAGCTCTGCGTCCTGACAGGACGATCAGATCTGATTCGCCCTGCGTGACCTTGAAGGACACGCAGTGCTCGATCCTTATTTGTTGTGTAATGCATTTTAGTCCTGCGTGGACGTGAACGCTGTGGGCGGCCGTGATCGTTTCACCAGCAGGAAATCTGACTGTGAGCAAAGGTCTCTGACGGTTGACCCACAAAAGGCTAATTGATGTTAAACTGATTATAATAATTGCTCTTTTTTTGTATGTATCAGGTTTCTCAGTTAAAGATAATGTTGTATATTAACAGCTTCAAAGCTGTGTTTGTTCATCATCATCATCTGAGCGGCCTCTTTTGAGAAAAACAGCCAAACTCTGCAGTGATCACTCGTGACATTTTCATACAAATGAACATACTTATTATTTTTTTAACACAGCTGATGCGATTGTTATTATCTAAAGTCTGTGATATTGAAGGAAGGAAAAGCTTGAGAAATGCTTCAGCTTACAAGGCAAGGACAGACAGCGTGTGTCAGCAGTGTTAATAAAGAAGAAGAAATTTAATTGAACAGGGTTGACATTTGGAGGTTATTTTCTTAAATTGCTTCAGCAAAAGAGCCAATTAGCCCCCCCGCCCTGTAGACCGACTGGAGCATTCGTCTTTTCCCTGCTGGATAGTTGTTTGGTGGCTCAGTTAGGAAGCGAAGTGGCGGAAAAGACGTATCTGTAGCTGAAGAGGAAACACGAGCTGTGACGTGTGGCTGCGTTCAGCCTGAAAACAGCACTGAGTGCAAAACAAACAAAAACTGATGAAATACAGTCCAGGAAGTCCAGAACAGCTCAGTGATTTTAAGACCTGGGACAGTTTGGTGGCTTCCTGTGCCACTTTAATTGTGAAGTAAACAGCGTCATTAGCAGGAATGAATGCTGCTGATTGGCCGATGCAGCGCGTTGGCGGCTCACATCACGTTGTGTTCAAACAAAAGCTGACTCAGGTTCAACTTAGCTGCTGTGCTGACGCAGAGGCCTCGTTGAAATGAACAGGAAGTCTGTTTGTCCGTGCAGTGCTGTGTGCTTTATGTAAACTTAAACATAAAAGTAAGTAAATGACGGAGCCCTGAAGTGGCCATGGAGAGAAAAATATGTACTGAGGCCACATTTTACAACATGGAGTGGTGAAAAAGCAAGAATGTGCACAGGAGATACAATGTGTTCCCATGTTTTGGTTAATTTGTGCACACCTGATGCGCGGACACACAGGTAGGCTGTCAGCACGCAGCTACGGTATGTCTTCATCCCAGTATTCCCACCGTGGACAAAAATACGAGAATACACATGAATACAGAACGGGGGGAAAACCTACAAATTTCTCACCTCTGGGTACTTTTTCAAGAGCTCACGGGACACAAACACAGCAGACCTGCACGCTGCGGGAGAAAAAACAAACAATTAAAGCTTCATTTGGGCTTTAAAGCTTTTCCATTTGCTTTCCAGAAACATGTGCCTTCAGGTAGAGCTGAGGGCTGCAGCAGCAGTTTGTTTAAAACGAATAAAATCAGCGTCCTGCCTGAACAGCCAAAACTCACCACCTGCAGAAAATAGATATGCAAATATGTGCAACTTTTTAATGTTGATGTGCTCTGTGTGTTTTTGTTTTTCCTTCTGCTTCACCCTCGTGTTCGTCTGTGCCTCCACAGCCTGAGTTCTACCAGGTCTGCCACACCAAGAAGGACTACGAAGAGATCGGCCCGAGCATCTGTCGCCACAACCCTGTGTTCGGAGTCATGTCTTAACTCTGGGCCGGCGTCTAACAGCGGAGGGTGGGGGCTGCAGGGGGGGGAGGGGGGAGAAGTTAGGTGGTGTAAAGGACGGGCTCAGGAGGTGGAGGACGGTGGCGCTTCTGTGCTTTTTGATTACTTGTTCAACTATGGATGTGTGGGACGAGAAGGCGATCCAGAATATTAAAAAAGAGACCAGACCAAACACAGACCGGCTGGAAAATTTATTGTGAATGTTCCTTTTTTTCTTTCTTTCTTTCTGTTTTTTTTTTCCGTCTTTCCTTTCAAAATGAGGGAAAATGGTTTGTAAGCCAAAATGAATTCAAGAGCGTTTCTGGATCTGTTGAGCAACATGCAGTGAGAGATGATGATGATGATGATGATGATGATGAAGATGATAAAGATGGTGCAGGTGGAGGCCTAAGAGGATGACAAAAGCATTGATAGTAATTTCCTGACACCAGAACATATTATTTATGTTTATAAAACATGAGAGGTCATCGACAGGTTTAGAACATATTATTGTCTCCTTTTATTTTCTGCATTTCTTTCCAACTTCAAATGCACATGTCTGTGTATCACGGTAAGAGCTTGTTTATATTTCATACAAAAGTTTTTTATATGTAAAACTTGGGAAATCAGGGGTAAAAAAAAACAAAAACAAAAACATGCAGACCAGTATGAGTGAGACTGTTTTAACCCGCGCCGCAGCTTCCATTCGCAGTATTTCCTGAGTTTGAGTAGGCGCTCTCCTGTTGTTCCCCACGTGTGTCATCGCTGTCTGCCCTTTAATCCTTCATACAGTACTTTTAATTCACGTCTGCTTTCACTTCAGACGACGTCAGGATTCCACCTCTGTGATGCAGTGAAAGAAAATAGAGAGGACTTACTGAGGCTAGGACATGAAACTGAGTAAGAACGACTGTCAGACCAGTATTGTTAGACTAGAAGTTTTTTATTATTAAATACCAAATTATTAAAAGAATGGGATTTGTGTATTTAATGCCTTGCAACATTCCAATAAAGGCTCAAATTTGTTTCTAAGTACTGAAGTCTTGGTCTTCACTCTGATGTAATTCCTGCGCAATTTGCAGTTCCTGTTGTGAACACTGGGTGTCAGTATCACTATGGGAGCAGCAGTCACAGGAAGCCCCCTGCCTGAGCCCCCCAGCCTGGTGGCTGCTGTGGTGAAAACTACTAATCTCATCCGATCGTGAGTGCTTAACCACGGCGAGTTCCAGGCCTCCCTGTCAGAAACTGATGCCCGTTCAGGGACGTAATGTCCTCCTCAGAGGAGCTCTGGCTCAACAATGCTGCACAAGTTCAGAGACCGCTGATCCAGATGCTGTTTTCAGACTTTTCCACACCCTCTGTGATTCTGGTGACTAAACACCTTCACTGTATTTTATTAAATGTCACAGGCCTGTAAATGTCTTTACACTCAGATTTAAAGATATTTTCCTCAAAAATCTGCTCCAGAATTTAAATTTCTACTTCTGCTTTAACGCCCAAATCTCTAAATCAGAAGACAAACTGACAATCAGTAGATAACTTTTTATGCTGTTTGGGCCACAGTGTCATATTTTAATATTTTGCAGCACTGAAAAACACAAAATGTACCCTCGGAAAAGCAATCAGAGATCATGGTACTGCCCAGACTTCGAGTCTTCTTTCTTGGTGGTCTGGACAGTATAAGCTCACGGCGAAGGCTAAACTCCCCCACAGTCCCCCTGCGTCCCTGAGCGTCTGTCCACTGGGCAGCAGTGCTCTCTCGCATTGCAGAGGAGTGGAAGTAGGCTGAGTGCTTCCAGAGAATGAGCTGCCGCCACCACAGCTGTCTGCACATGAGATAGCAAGGGTGATGAAGAAAAGGCTTGTTGAAGAGTTCTTATTGCTGGAGTCCTCTGGGGGATTTTGACCCCAGCTGCCTCCTTTCTGCCAGAGCCGGAGCTCAGGGACGTGAGACTGATGGAAGAGGGAGAGTTTGTCAAGAGTATATCTTACCGTGTGCGACGCCACAACATCTCAGTAAATCAATCAGTCGACCAATCAACCATCACTAGCGTTAATTTAAAGCCTGTTGTACGACTGTGAAATTGATCTAAAAGCATGTAAACAGCCAGCGTCTCGTGGTCAGCAGGTGGTGCAGCGAAGCTTCTCTGGCCCTCATTTCTAATCAAAACTCCAGTTTTATATATGCAACATGCTCAACAGTCCTAAATACACTGCAAAGCTGCACTAATCAATATTATCACAGTAAGAATGGATCAAATTAATGTTTGTTATGTCCCCGCAGCTCTACGGAGCGATTTCATCTCTGTTAGCTGCTCGCTTTGGTTTTATGAGCCACGACTTGTGACGGTTCTGCTCTCAGCAACCTTATAAGTTTATGAGCTGCTTTTGGAAAAAAGCATCAATCAACCCACTGTACAGCATCGTGGAGCACGTCTGGAGCAGCTAAAGATATTTTTCTCAGGAGTTTTCAATCAAAATAGAGTGAATACTGGACCGAAACTCATCACCAGACAGATGTCAAGCACAATGCTAACTAGAGCTAAACTAACCACACTGTTCACGACATACATACATACATACATACATACATACATACATACATACATACATACATACATACATAAGGCACCACTTAGTAAGTTGCAGCATATATGTACGCATTTCTTACTCACAGCCAAGCACAGGTTTGGTAAAAACAGTGCGAGCCCATCATCTGTGTGGAAACACAACCACCTCTGCAGTCTGATGATTTTATTACCATCAATGTCAGAACAAAGGACAGAATAAAGAGCGGTAACACAGAGCAAAAGGAAAAACATTGTTGGAAAATGCCACATCAAAACTCTCTCTGAACTGTTGGCCTTAGAAATAATTATGGTGTGAAACGCTGAGTTCAGTCTGGAGTGGGTGGAGGTGGCAATGTCAGCAGACTGGTGTGTGACGGAGGGATGGAGGGACCGACACACCGCTGCATCGTGGACCTCACATGTTTCCTCCAGGTGCTCCGGCTTCCTCCCACAGCACATGAGGGTTGTTGAATTGGGAAACCTGAATTGCATGCAGGTGTGTGTGTGTGTGTGTGTGTCGGCCCTGTGACAGGTACACCTGGGTGTAGGTGCTTCTCACCCAGTGAGTGCTGGGATTGCCTCCAGCCTCCTGTGCAAAAGCAGGTGAGGATAGAAGCTGGGGGGAAGTGGTGGCTGCTGGGATCTTAGATGCAACAGTTTATTTTAACCTCATACCAGTCCAGTAAAAAATGAACCTAAAACACCTATTCAAGGTACACCTGAAGTTAACTGAAAGCTGAGCTTGAACCGTGTGGAGTACATGCATGGTTTTGGTCTCATTTGAAAGGTGGCACTCTGAACTTTCATCGTCAGCCATCAGAGTAACTGTAAGTGCTACTGTCCTTGAGAAGTTTGAACACACTGAAGCAGATGACTTTATCTGGGACTTTGTAGCTGGAAAACACAATGGGACCACAGCATGAAGCCAAGTCCAAGTCCAATAAAAACTCATAAAAACAACACAGGAACTGAACATTTTCATGTTTAAAAAAACAAACAAATAAACAAACAAAAACAAAAAACAGAACAAAACACATGAATATCTGTGTTTCTGAATATCTATATTTGATAGATATATTTGTGTTCAAAAATCAAAAGTTTGGCCATCCATATCCATATTTAAGGTATTTATGCATATATTTTGGCTATATATCTTTATATTGAGGCCATTTACCATATTTATCACTTCAAACTGTGTGTAATATCTATAATCACCCCATTATCACCGAAATCTTCGATATGAGGTGAATGGAACTCATTGAAGAAGCATAGTGGTTTATTCAGAATTCTGCTATTGGCTAGTCGAAGTGTCAACCATCAGCAAATACACTTGATTGGCTCTTCGCATGGCCGAAGAGAAGGAGGGCCTTCTGTTTATCTCAGACATTTATTGGCTTCATATAGCAGATTGTGATTGGTCAAGTTAGGCAATATTTGAATTTGGCGCCTTTTTTTTTTTTTTTTTTTTAAACTTTCTGGAAATTATAACAGGGAAACCGTAGTAGACAAGCGGATGACGTGCCTGTTAATTTGAAAGGAGGAAACATCTTTCTGTTGATTATTATCATGTTTTGGACCAAATATTTTCACTGCAGTGGATCTTCTGGACCTTTGTGGATGTTTCCAGGCCGTTTTTGTCGGACTGTTATGACCTGAGGATGACTGAAAGACATCAGCGGTGAGTTTGCGTAACTTTAAAAATGTCTGCTGTTGGCTACCTTTGCCTTCTGTTGTGATTGTAGCTTAAAATGGTTTACCTGAATGATTTCCGTGAATTTTAGCTTTCAAACGGCGTGTAATAGGAGTATAGAGGTGAACATAGCGTTTGTGTCAATAGACGGAAAGAACAATAAAGAACAATAAATTCTCCTAAGGCCCGCTGGCTGGCCGTTAGAACAGGAAGAGGCAGGCTAACGTAAGTTTATCGGTATGTCTGATTACGCCTATAATCGGACCACGTCATTAAAACTGCAGCAAACATTATTCAGCTTCGTTTCATTGAGTTGCTTTGAGCTACCAGCTAACAAGAAATCATTTGTCAGTTTACAGTAGAAGTTGATGCAGAACGTTGTGGCTGAGGCTGCGGTTACACGGACTTTATGGAGGAGAACACAAGCGTTTTGTGTGTGCGTGTGCGCGCGCGGGATGGCTGCGAGCTTAGTGACTAGTTGGCTGTGTTTTGGTTGTGTTGTCATTGTGACTGTAATGAGTGGCATTATCACAGAGTCTCAGGTGGATGTGTAGTCGGCTGGCTTTCACTTGACTGACGCTTTGCGTTAGCTGCTGTTTCTCTGTGGCAGTAAGTGAGATTTAGGGTGACAGAGCTCAATAACTACAGGCAATGGTGCTGTGTTCGGCTGTTTGTGTTATTTATTTATTTTTATTTTACATAATGCTAATTTTACATGCAGCTATATACGTGTGTAGAATATTTTTATTTTGGCAAAGCAAACACCAGAATGCCTGAATATAAATCATCAGTTTTCACTGTGTAGTTACTGCGTTTTGGCCTTGTATGGTAACAGCAGTGGGATCATAATGACAAGACATAAAGAGGAGGAAAAACTCCAAAACAGCCTCCCTTTATGAATCTATGGCAAAGGCCAGATATCATTGCACAGTATTGCCAATTCAGTGCAGCATTGAGGAAACTTTTGCACAACTGCTGCAAACTTGTTGTTTATGAGAATCCGTGTCCTTGTACTACATGTAGAATTTCAAGTGAAGTTGTCCCTCTGAGATGGTGGGTGGCAGACAGGCCAACACAAACCCAGACCACAAACATACACAATGAGGATAAAGGGGGGGAAATATACTGCAAAGTGCTGTGATACTCAGGAGCAGCTGTCAGGTTGATATGCAGTAAAACTCGCCTACAGTGTGGCTTAAAACTGATCTACAGACGTGAAATCTCACAAATAGATGCTCGGATGGTTGAGTGAGAGCAAATCAAACAGGAAGTAAAATCCTGTGGATAGTTAATGCCAAACATTTAGAAACACCTATCAATCAAATATGGATGTAATGTTCAGATGTCCGTATACTTCAGGTGGTTAAGTGTAGCTGTAAATTTGTTAAGGTATTCTTGGCTGTTTGGTCCTTGGAGATCTGTTATTAAAGTCTTATTTTCAACGTTTTGATCTCTTCAGTATGAATTACAAATTAACTTGAAGGCAAGAGCCTCATCTAAATGGAGGGGGAGTGTTGCCCCCATGCGGGTAATCACTTCCTACTGAAAGTCAAACAACACACCACAACACCAGGTGGAAATCTGCATTTAAATAATGTTATCCTCCTGACAGGAAGTCAATTTGGGAAAAAGCTGGCACATAGGCTTTTGTGACATTGTTTTTAGCAGCGAAGGACAAATCAAACTTGTGACATCTACATTTAACTTGACAGAATTTTTTCAAGTCTACAACTTGATCTTGTAAGTGGCTGGAAACTAATTGTGAGCAGAAATAAATCTGCTGCAGAGGCTGAACTCTTTGAGTCATGCCAGGCTTTCTTTTAAACGGTCTTTCTTTAAGTGAGTGTCATTTCACACCATGTGCATGCTCATATTCACACACGTTATTTCATGCATGAAGTTCTCCATTTTTCCAACAGATGTCACTCTTTCTCTGCATTTCTGGATTTTGCTTTTCCATCTGAACTGTTATGACATTTGTACCTTTGTATGAACTTGTAACCTAATGGAAAGTGATTAATTTGGTCTGTAAGCTACATTGTGAGCAGCAAGATGCACACAAGACATCCACTGGGTGTCCTCATACGTTTTCAAGCCACACTTTTTTGCAGCAGTGTAGGTGAAAGGTCTCAGGAGTGGGAGGAATTAATGTCTAGACCAGCACCGTGTGCAAAATGATGTGCATGCACCATCCAAAGAGACTGCAGGAAGGTTAAATACTGACATGTCACAGCAGGCAGATTGATTTGACAGGGCATTTCCTTTTGGAGCTTAAATCGTCATCACTTTTCACTCCACACAGCCGATGTCCTGATTCATTTGAGGGCTAATGACACATGTACAGCAGTGATTGCTGATCATCGTGCTCCAGAGAAGAAAGTCATATCTTTTTATCTTTAATAACACGCCAGAATCAGATGTTGGCCAGTCACAGGATGAAGCTAACGCGCTGCTGTACTGTCAAGATTAACATCAAGTTAAAGACGGCTGGCTTTTACTACAGAAACACAACGATCTTGCAACTGAAGTGTTTTGTATTTCTTACTTTCTGTATAATAGAAATTATACGTTATGAGTGACAATGGAAAAAATAAAGGCTTCTCATTACATGTTTAACAAAACCCAATTGGTCATTTGGCTGCACAGCAAAGAGAAGAGAAATGAAAAAGGAAACCAGTAATTATTCTGCATAATTTGCAAACAGGCTTAATGCCAACGTTGTTTGGTGTAAAACAGGAGCAGACATGGTGTGACTGTCAGTGACATGTTGGAAAGGTCAAATTATTTAGAAGAAAAGGTGCAACGACAAGATGATGCAAAGCCTCAGTCTCTTGCATGTCTGTCAATTCCTAAACACGTGGAGCTAATCTAAAGATGCTTCCCATGAAGTAGCACATTTTTCCACCTTGTTTGCTAATTTTCTGCATGTTTTCAATAGAAATTCCTAAAATCATTACCAAGAATCAATTTATTTATACTTCTTTGAAACAGTTGCTTCTTCTATGGCTGATGTGCTTATTTTTCAGTTCATTTGCATAAACAAGCAGCTTCAGCATGAGTGACGCTGTTTATGTGCTTACCTGCGTACTTGCAGTGAAGCTGGAGGACTGAAAAGTTTATTCACTGGAATATCTTGCTTGTGAACATATTGGGGACATTAGAGGAGGTTACTAGCAGTTGTATCTTGAGTGACTCTACATGTCTGTGATCTATTGAGACATTTCCTAATATCTAACTATTATGCTGCTCTTGGTTTGTACAGAGAAAACAGACAATGTTCTGAGACTGTTGTGAGTTTAATTAGTCTATAAACCAGCTGTTGGACTTTCAGAGGAATACCCTTCAAAGAAATGTTCTGTATAGTCGTGTCATTGATTTTGGTGAAACTGTTGTTGATATATGTTGAATTGGGTGTTTGGTCTTTGAAATGTTTTACATTTGTTTCATGTTTAGCTGGTCTGCTGTGCACTAACTTAAAGAACTATATGAGTTGTGCTGTTCATTAATTTGAACTGCTTAATTGGTAGTGTACTAGTTTTTTAAAATTAGCACCTAATTACAGCTATTTCTAGGAAACATCAGAGGAAATAGTAGATAATGACAAACCTGTAATGTAAAACCTTTTTATTTTAATGGAAACATGTCAGAAGACGTGGTAGCATGGTGTATTATTTCCTCTGTTCTGGTTGTTTGTTCAGAAGTGCAGTGTTTGAGGATGTGTAGCTGTATTTCCTTAGTATGTCTAAAACCATCAGCCGAACTGAACACAGCAGTGCAGCAGTAAACATCTTGTACATGTAAATACGTGGTCCTGGCATATTTACAGTTTTTATCAATATGTACCATCCCTGAGAAATAAACTAAATAAATACATAAAAATCGGCATGCTACCTCTAATTCTACCATTAACAGAAATAATGAAAATATTGCTAAAAGCCCCTCTTTGTGCTGCATCCTGCCCCAAATGTCTTTTTCAATTTATGCCGAATGATGGAGCGAGATGTCCCCATTGCCTCACCAAAACCCCGTCGCCTTGTGTCACAAAAATCAAGCGACACTAAGATCACATCAGTCAATCTAAAAATACAAATTGTAATCAGCTGATTAACAGTTTGCCTTATTATCTGCAATCATGCAATTCCTCAGGTTAATTTGAAACTTCGATCTCTCCCTTCATCAGTCACAGCTTCTTCCCATGGCCCACATACACCAGGCTTTTTCAGACAGATGCATTCAGATTGATGTACCCTAAAGGGTTTTAGTACATTGAAAGCCTGATTTTTTCTGCCAGACCTCTCCTCTAAACTCCCATCTAAAGTGAAAATGTAGAGAAGTAGAAAGATTGATGAGAAATTGGAGACTTTGTGTCCAGTCGAGGGAACAGACATTATGTTTCCAGGAAGCTGCTGCCAGTGAGTAGCACTCAAAATGACTTATTAACAAAATCCTAGAACAGGGAGAATGTAGTAATGCTTCAGCTCATCATCTGTCTTTTGAATATTTCATAGTTATGCTATGGGTCAAATTGCTTATGAGCCAATGCTGCGTGGTATTAAGTTGGTTGCGCCGCCGCAAATGTCAAAGCAAAAGTCCTACATTTTATTTTGGGTAAAAAAACACTTATTCATTGCAGGTGGAGTGTAAGACGAGAGGATCAATACCCTGCTCATTAATAAGCAACTGCCAGCAGCCTGTTAGCTTAGCACAGCACAAAGACTGTGAAACAAGGGGAAACAGCTAGCTGGGCCAAATGAGAGCCGACTTGTAATAAACCTGCCTTATCCTCTAGTATTGTCAGATAGCCCTGGAGCAGGCTCCTCTGTATCCTTGTTAAACTTAACTACATCCTCATAAAGCCTCAATTCAGAGGTTGTTGTTGTTGTTGTTGAACCTTAGCATTTGTACTCTTTATGACTCAAAGGCACAGAATATTTTGTCACTATATTGTGAATGCAGAAATCAGAATTACAAATTTAATTCATTAACAGCAGAGCTTCCTTTTTTACATTTAAATGGTATCCGTCAAAATTAAAGTCGTCACCCCACAAAGGCCTTGCTTGTGTCTGATCTTGCTTTATGTCGATTTTCCTTCAGTAAACTACAAAGAGCATGGTCAAGCTGAAGAGCGGAGGGAGGACATCAAGGTTGTTGGATTTGTTTTTTATCATTTGGGGGCTGAACTTGAAGGAGTCAGGAAAGATCGAGTCAGGGGAGAAGAGTGGAGATAAAAGCGGCTGAAGTCTGAGGGCTGCAGAGAAGTGGATAAGATCGAGTCCAGGACATATGAAGGAGACAGCCAGAGATGTGGAGGGTGATAGGAGTTTCAAGGAGGTTGGACGGTTCCTCTCCTCTCGTGGCTGAGAGCAATCAGGATGTGGGAAGTAAAGACACGACTCAAGAGCATATCTGTCATATTCTCTTCTTCACTGCCTCTTTCATCTTTGTCAAGATTATCTCCTTTTACACAGTCGTAGATAATAATGCTGATGTGGGCGCAAGAGAGACAAGATAAGCACAGATTCAACATAGCATGTGAATCTTAATGTGACCCCTAATGTGACTGCAAAGCAACTCACAACAGCATTGAAGAGAGAAGAATGTCACAGATGCAAACTAATGGTTAATCTAATGATACTGTAGTGCTGATGTTTCACACCATGATTTCTAACAGGATGTTTAATCATTCTCCACAACCTGTGCACAATCGGCAAGGTAATATCCTTGGCAAAGAGAGGGTATTTGCATAAGGATGGTAATGTGTCTGGCGAGCGGTCGCAGATAGGGCGGAGGCAGTTCTTGAATATCTCCAGGAGGTGGTGTGTCAGCCCTGCTCAGTTGGCAAATGTACACATTAAGGACATAGAGGAGCAGATGGTCAAGCTGACCTTAGCGAGCAATTCCAACAGCTATAGCTGTGTTTACCAAACAAAAGGGCATTATGGGATGTCACATATCAACAGTGCCCCTACCAAATAGAGTATTTGTCATAGAAATAATCATTAGCTGACGCTAATATAAGTCAAAAGCGTTAAAGGACAGAGCTTGTGTTTTTCTCACTATCGACAAATCTCATTAAGACCAACACGAGCGATGTGTTTGCCCATTTCTTCTGGAGGATGTGATTCATTGATGAGATTTTCTACAGACAGGTACAGGTGGGCAGGCTGGTAGGTAGATAAAAACAAGAAACAAGAAAGCAACTAGCTGACAGTGTGAATGGGAGTGGGCAGTTGATCCGGTGGTGGGTAGCTCGAACAGCTGCCGTAGAGCCAGGGCGTGTTGATCAGTAGCTGCTCTTGTGTGTTCTCGCTCATAGCTCCTCAGAGATTCCTCCTTGCTCCTCACAGCAGAAATACGAGGCAGCCTTCAAAATGGCTGACCAGAGCGACTTCCTGTTCAAGCAAGGAGATGTCAGGCTTGAGATGTACCGACAGTCAGACCGTGACAACATCGCTGAAAAGCACTTAAAAGTGTGAAGTCAACACACTGCTCCAGAAGTGGGTCAGAGCAGGTTGAATGTTAATTACTTTGATGTGCAAGGTTTTAAAGTCACACCAGACAGCTAACACAGCTCCAGTTAGGCCAAATCATCTGTCCAGGGTGCACACTCATTGGCCCAAAAAGAGGAAAAAAATTAACTGTTAAAATGTCAAGAGGCTCAACAGCCTTGGTGACATATTTCAAGCAGAAACACCACATGGACAGTGCTTACATGTACAAATACTCTTTATAGTTGTTCTTTTGCTAACATATGGACCAATGTGACTGACCTTTCTAACAACAGTTTGCAGCGTTGATGTATTGACTTTCATTTCTCTCCACATTACTTCATTCCCCCACACATATCTTCACAATTAAAAGCTTGCTGGCTTGTCTTAATGAATGATAGCCATGCGCTGCAAAAGCATGATGCTGCTCCATTGTTCCATCTGGCAGCTCAAAGTGTTGCAACGACAACAAAAGCCTTTGAGCCAGGTGACAGGTGTGGTAAATAACCCTGTCTGTGACCCTGGGGATTCCTTTGAGGATGCTGCTTACAGTTAATAAGGTGTGAGGCGAGCTGTAGTGCTGCTGTCAGGGCAGCAGGAAGAGCAATGTCAGGTTCGGTGTTTGGAGGTGGATTTTAAATCCTGTGTGTCTCACAGACCGGTCTGGGGTTGTGATACAAGTGTCAACAGTTCAAAGACTTGTATTGTGACCAGAGAGACGAGAGCCAGACTGCAAGCCTGATGAGCAATCTTCTCTGAGGAGCCTTCTGGAGGGATTGTGAGCGCTTGATATGTGCCTGGAAAAATAACAGTAAGAAGCGGTGCAGTTGTGCCTCTGTGCTACATCGAGAAAATGTGAGTCAAAACTAAAACGACTGGTCAATTAACCGTTAGCTGATCAAGCAAAAACAGTCGGAATGAATTAACACACCTTTCAGGAAAAAAATGGCAACCGTTAGCTGGATCAGCTTTTCAGAGGGGAAGAGCTGCTGCTGCTCTCCGTTTCATATAATTGTAAATTGAATTGCTTTGTGTTCAGGACTGTCTCCATTTCAAAGTCCTGTACTCTGCCTGCCATCCAACACTGTGACTTTCATGTTGTACAAACACTTCGTGAACCGCAAAAACATTGCTAATTAAAATAATCTTTGCAGCAATTGTGTTTCCCCCAAATCATAGTTGGCAAAACCATGTAGTGCTTTATATATATAAATATTTGTAGGAAAAGGTAGGGACAAAGTGTGAAAGATAAACACACTGTGACAGTTTGATAATCCTTTTTCACATATGCTCTGTTGAAAACAGTGAAAACAGTCTTTGACAACAGATTTAATGTTTGAGCTCATGAGCGTCATTGATTTTTGGAAATTTATGCTTGTTCTGAAGACATGATTGTAGAAAGGATTTTACCACATGGGCTCGAGAACACTAAACTAAAACCGTTATCTTTAACATAGTTCTTTTGCAAGTAATTGCAGATAGATGGATAAGAGTTGTGTTTACTGTCTCAGTGCAAGCAAGATAACAGGAAAGACTCATGCGCAGACCTCTGAGGAAGAGCTGGTGCAGTTCAGTGATTTTATTACAGCAGCCAGAAAATATGAAAGGCTTACAGCATAGTGAAGCAGACATTGGTCATAACTGTGAGGCAGCAGTCCAACACAGGCAATCCAAAATCCAACACAGAGGTAGAAGTCAAAGACAGGGGTAAGGCAGCCAGGGCTACGTTTACACTTAGGGAAAACGCATATGTTTTCATGCCGTTTGGCCTCTCATTTACACGCAAACAAGAGTTTTTTTTGGAGATTTCTGAAAACGCTGTTAATGTGTTTGCATGTAAACAGGGTTAAACAGTGTTTTAGGTTCCGAAACGTCACAACATGCGACTGAAAATACTTAACGTCATGTGGGCGACCTATGTGTACACTAACGGCCATAGATTTGGCATAGTTATGATGCGCTCGATGGCGTATTTATCCGCGTTCATGTAAACAACAACATTTTTGAAAATGATGTTTTGTGTGCACGATGTTATTTTTGAAAACGGTGGGGCTAAAATATCTGTTTTCCAAAATACCCTGCTACGTGTAAACATAGGCCAAGACAGGTTCTGTAATTTAAATGGGACGCCATACAGCTTTTACAAACCATCAGAAATACCTGCAGACTCATTTCAACGAGGCGAAGGCATCTTCTGTGGTTAATTACAATTTGTTAGTTCTTGATGATTATCAGTGATTTAGAAATATCTGTTTGTGGTCTGTATCATGATCATCAAAACTGTTATGGGTTTATGATATCTTACACTTAGATATATAGCATTTTTTACTGAAACATCAAGCTGTCTGTGGCATTTGTTTACAAAACTATCTGCTAACTATGCGAGTGAACCCATGCACCTGTGAAGCTACCTGTACACACCTATAAGACGCCAGAAAAACTGGAACGCCTGTGAGCTCATGAAGTTTTTTGAAGTACAGTAGCTAACGGATCTTTAGTGGTAGCTCAAGTTTTATCTACATTACTGCCACCGAACCTTGGATGTATTTTCTTTCACAAAATGCATGACTGCAATGCATTATGGGTGACACCTCTGGAGTGACCATTGTTGTTGACTCGCTCCCTCAGCGCTCCGAGGATCGATCACACCAAGTTCTCCTCAGTTTTCTAGACTAATGGAACAAAACGTATGACAGTGGTGGAGGATCCCCTGAGGAGACGAGCTGAGGGGAAGTGAGCGAGGGCGTGTTGAACGACTAATGAAAGGCAGCACCGACGTGTGGAGGGGTGGGCCGGGCAGGTGATGGAGAATGGAGAGAAAATTCAAGGGCATCTGGTGGATCAGTCGACAGTCGCTCTGAAGCAGAGAACTGTTTGTGCTTACTGTGTTTTCATACATAACTTTTTTATTCCAAGAGACCAATTTGACTCACTCTAAATGAAAAATAGCGACGTGAAACATCAATATATGAATTTCTGTGGTGCCGTCAAGATTTGCGCTTATCAGTACAAAAAGAGTCATTTAAGCTTCAGCTGAGCGTGTTTGAGAAATGGCATTAGCTCTGTGCTTCTGTCACAATCAGATAACTTTTAACTGTGAGCGTCAGTTGCATTTTATCTGATTCCTGATGAAATTTGTGGAAGTTCATAGAAACTTTGTTGGGAAGGAGGCATCCACTGGACCACTGCATATAGATGCGGGTAGAAATTTTAACATTTGAGTGTGCTGATGTGATTGTAGACAAGCAGTGATGTGCATGGAGGAAATGTATGCAGTAATTGCAAATGTGTCTGGAGATGTAGGCTGTAACACAAAAGCTATTGTCGGTGGTTATTGGATACTTACAATGTTTTTGCACTGAAGTTACCCGACTACGGATCTGTCGAATTGTCAGCCCGAAATAGGGACCACATGTGAGCTTGCTGATAGAAAGAGCCAATGTGTTTGCACACTCAGTGGGACTTTTCCAGTCAGTTTAATCAGAGAAGCCAATGTAGAGGAACTTGTACAAACGCTTCACACATTCATACATACTCCAGTTCCACGTGTGCCTGCTGGCAGCCATGCACGCATACACGCATGGCACTAATGGAACATGAAGAGTGTGATTGATGTAACTGTTAAACGTGTTACCTGCTGTAACCCATATCTTGAAAGTCATGGGAAATTGAACACAGTTTGCCGGCCTTGTTCCATCCACGCAGGTCAGGCTAGACTGCCCTGTTCCCATGCAGGTGTAATCTCAACTTTCCCCCATGTGTGTCACCTCGTACAGCTTGCGGTAGATGAGGACACTGAGGAAGGTTTGAACAGAAATGAGTAGTGTTCAGATGAAGAGAGATTGCTCACAGGATGAAGGATTACTTTTTGCTGGAAGTGATGCAGTTTCAATGCCACATTTTTAAGGTACTGACAGATGCTTTGGTGCATTGGAAGGGCATCTGCTCCCATCATCTGTGCTGCATTAAGCCTCATTAATATACATATTCTGTACATCTTATGCTCACTGCAACCATTAGCATATAGCATTAAAGCTGCACTGATAAATATGTTTAAATCAACACTAGATTAAATGATTATGGGTGATGCGACAGGTGTCACTCATACAAATAATTCTTACTTGGCTGTGACCTCATGGAGGGTTTTAGTGTCTTTTAGCTTCTAGTTGGAAATGTTCAGGTGGCACCTTTTCCCCTCCTGTCTTTGCTGGATCGTCCAGTGAATAGCAGTCAATGAGTAGGCTGCTGTCTCAATTATCTGACTACGCCACTTGTTTTTTTGGTTCGTGCTTACAGTTTGCTCTTGATAGGTGTGACTTTTGAGTGAATGCCAGATTGTGGGCAGCCTCTCTTCTTTCACCTAGTGTGCTGTGTGCATTGCAAAGAGAAACAGACGCCTATTTTTTCCTACTGCTTTTAATGTGCATGGATAAGTCAGACCTAAAAAATAGTGATATTCCAGACAGGCAGATCATGGGACGGAACAATTCTTTTAAGGCAGATACTTATGGGTTTATGAGATCCACTGCTTTCCCCGGTCAAACACCTCAGGTGACAAGACTTTAATATAGTTTGCACAGCAGCTGGAGAGACAGGTCACAGCGAATGGGCCTTTTCCATCACTTCTCGAGATGCTGAAGGCTCGCTCCAGTGAAATATTTCCCAAAATGAATTGTCTATGGGCCCCCGTCACCCAAACTTACCCATAACAAGCTGTCCTGTTGAAAGACTCTTTTCAACTTTCAGTCGATAAAAACTGGAATCAATGATGACATTCAGGCTGAACTCTTTGTCCCTGCTGTCCTTTGAAAGACTGAATTGTTGGACTATAATGAATTAATTCCAGTGTTCAACACCAGGCCTCATCATCTTCTGCTGTAATCACCAACAGTAAGCGAATGTGTAATTTTCAGCTGTTGTAGCTGATGTCAGTATGGTTGTTTAGAGGCTGTAGATTTTAACGATGTACAGTCGAATTTATGCTGATGTTGCTGTGTCAGCTGTGTGTGTGTGTGTGTGTGTGTGTGTGTGTCTGTCTGTCTGTCTGTCTGTCTGTCTGTCTGTCTGTCTGTCTGTCCGTCTGTGTTTTTATGTGGCCGCCATTTTTAATGTTCCTGGCATGTTTGTGCCGGTGTATCCATGGGCTTGATTAATGATACTGTGTGTGTGTGTGTGTGTGTGTGTGTGTGTGTGTGTGTGTGTGTTGCGTATAGTGACGATGGTAAATAGTTGTTACATATGTGTTTCAGAACATATTAAATATGACTGGTCATGGAGGGGTTTGGTCCTCCTGATTTTGTCTGTGCCCACCCACACTTTGAGTCCTGCCTACACTACCTACACACTGTCAGACTAACAATGTTAGCAACTAGCTGGTGAACATTTAGTCCTTCAGCCAGGTTATTATAAAATCTTGATAATGCTGCCATGGGGGTTGAAACCTCTCACTTCTCCTGAAGCAGCACCTCCTCTGTCATCATGATTGCAGAAACTGCTTCAGGCTTCTAAAATATAAATGAAATGCAGACACATCCAAACAGGGCTGGAATCACATATATTCGCTTACCATTTATTTCTATTGTATTGTTTTTGCATTGTATTATTAATGTGTGAAGACTTGTTCTTTTCAATTGTCCATTATTGCAGTTTTAGAGGTTATGAGCTTGGTAAAGCACAGGCCTGCATAGAGCACCTCACTTTATAATGATTAACATTTTTATTATTTCCCCGAAGAGACATTAGAGAACAGACAATGCATTTTTAAAAGATATATTGACTCAAAGTGTACAAATTCAGTGTCTGTCTTGGATTTTACACAGATTGTTCAGAGAAAAACCAAACAGTATATTTAAATAACGATGATAAATGCATGAAAAGGACAGACCTGAATGCGTTTTCCAATGACATTAAGAGGAGAAATAATTTCCCCACATTTGCAGTTTCATAGTAATTGATCCTCAGTGACCTCAGTAATCTTTGTTAAAGCTGCTGGTCATTTTGTAATTTCAACTCAAAAAAGACAACGAGGTTTCATCTCATTCCCAATTTTCTCATGGTCAGATGATCTGTCAGCTAAATGTGAATGAACCGTTACGGGCTGAGGGGGTAGATTTAATCCTGTCACAAGGGGCAGAGCAGTAAGGCACAGCCGTTTGAGAAAGACGGGCCAATCAATTGTGGCTTCTTGCCAGAGATATGGGCTGTTTATTCAGAGAGAGGGGAAATAAGATAGGTCTGGAGATAGGCTGGAGGAGACACAAAAACACTTGGAGGTAATCAGATTTTACCCACATTTCCATACGTGGGCCTTTTTTCACAGAAAGCCTTTAAGCCCGTGGCTTTGACCTGACTCTGCAATGCAATTTTCTCATGGTCCATATTGAATTAAACAAAGGAAGTTTTCTATTTGCTGTTCTATTAATCTCAGAGGGATGATAGCAGACAAACGGTAAGTTTCAATTGTGGTGGATGACCGTGTGTCTGCTTGCAGCTTGCTGGTCCTAAATGGTTAGCGAGCAACCTCTTGCAATCTCAAGTCCTCAGAAGTTGCAAATAAAAAGCTGAAGAAAAATGAGAGAGTAAACTCATAAATGAGAGCATGCATGATCAGACCTGCTCTTCATAACACATTCATTTAAAACCACTAACAAACACTTGTGTAACAGGCGTCCGGTTGTACAGTTTGGTCACTTAAAAATAAGGTCATTTGGCCGCCAGTCATTTAAGGATTGAGTGGACGCAGAAAGAACCCCAGTTTTTGCAATTAAGCAATAAAAAATTCACATTGGACTTGCTGTCTCTGAGGAATTAGCCCCATCCTCTTGCTTGTATCAAAAGGTGACCTGCTGCAGACAGATACATTATGTTTTCTATCAGTAATTAGTGTATGGACATGAGCTCAAATCATTCTGAGAGTTCTGGTTTCATACCCTGTTAGCTTGCCAACATTGCTTACAAACATCAACAGGAGTCTGGCACTGATTTCTCAGAGACAAACACAAACCAAAATGTCCTGCAGGTCTCTCCAGTGGGGTTTTGGTTCATGTTCAGCAGGACCAGCTTCTGATCATCCTGAGTGTTCCCTCGAAACCCCAGCAGTTCATGGCAGCCTGTAATGTTTACTGTTCTCATGGCATCTTGTTTGCTTACAGTTTATTTAATGTCACAGGCATTTACTGCGTTCCCATTGGCTACATGGCTCCTGTGAGAGTATGAGCAGTTCTGTTACACCAGCAACCATGAAGAATAATTACGTAAAAGTGGATTTTCACGTAATAATACATCGAGGTAAAGCTATGCAGATTTCATGAAATTGTCTCTTAATGATCATGTGAACAATATTTTAAGATAATGTAACTTTCATGCTTGAATTAGAGCTTTAAGACTCAGGTGCAGAATATCATCTGTGGGGCTGTTTGATCACATTTTCACAGGAAAGCAAATGTCTGCGACGTGTTCTCAGCAAAGCAGACACAAAACACACAGGAGGATAGGAAAACAGCACTAACAACAATAATAAACAGGTATGCAAAATTGCTTAACAGCGAAGAACTGCTGTAATGTTTCTATTGCTGTGGAAGAATTGAAAAATGATGCAAATAAAGGCAGCAGGAGTCAATAAAAGTACATATGCAAATATGGCAAGCTTGCAGTTAGACTATTATTGCCTGTGCAAAATGGTTATTGCTGTGAAAATGAAGCTTTTCCTCATTTCTCAGTATTATCTTGGCATTTGGTAACGTGGAGGAAATAAAATAGGAGCGATGGAAATATCAAGGCAGTAATGAAACCATAATTTATTACAGGAGGGCCAGAGAGGGAGAAAATGATGACACAGTAGCCTATATTTAATCTATGATCACAACATGTGGGATTACCCAAAAACGTTGGGATGTTGCTAATTTTGCACTCAACACATAAACTCATAAAACTCATCAGAATTGAAACAGCTCATAATTAGACTCATTTTTAATACGTGTTCACAGGTGCAGGAGGCCTCAGCTCTGCCAGATCCAGCAAACTGAATAAGATTATTGGACAAAATAAGAAAACTCAGTGCTGCTGCCTACAAACTGTGTTTAAGTAGACCAGGGAGTAGTTGTGAATGTTTGCAACGGGGCACGATAACGTCCAAGATACATACACAGCTCACTTATAGGCTGAGAATTTCAGTCAATCAATTATGCATCGAGCGAGTGCCGTCCCAGGGGCAGCATGAGAAAAGAGGGCTCCCTTCAAACACACTTTCATACACACATTTTCACATGCACATAAAGTTAGCAGAAACACACAAGACTCAGGGACTCCTAGGAGTAAGTGGAGCTGGAAGAAGAGGACATAGAGCATAAAATACATATAGGCGACTTAGCCTCCTTTAAACTGTCACTAAACGAATGCACTTTTTTGTAATAAGATGAAATTGAGCATTCGCTAACCTGATGATGATGACGGCGGCGGCAGATTTAAAGTACAACTGAATAATCGACTGGATGCATAAAATATGAGCAATTCAAAATAAATAAGAATAAAAAAGAAACACTGGAACCATGGAGCAGGTATTTACCGTGCGCTTTGATAGATTAATCTTGGATTTGTATGGTAAATGGCTGCTCTTTTCCTCTAAAGCTTTACAGTTTGCCTCTCAGGCACACACACACTGATAGCAGCAGGCTGCCATGTAAGGTTCTGCCCTAACCGTCGTGTCTGGCTCAAGGATACTTTGACAAAACAAGCTACCACTTTTCACTTTTTAGAAATATATGCAGACCATTTCTGCAGCTGTCTCACAGCAACCAGATGCAAAGTAAAACGTCTTGTTTTTGTTAGCCCCGGCTGAAGTAGGTGAGGATCACTGTGTGAGACCACATCAAGGCTAAAACAGTGTTTTTCTAAGCAGAGAAATGAACCCTATACTCCCACTGACCAGTGTAATGAAGTCCTGCAACAACATGAAACACTGTGCTCCATTAAGCCAAAAAGAGTTGCATCTCTTACATCTGCCTCTGCAGAGCTCTCACGCTAATAAAGCATTCAGTGTCCATACCACTCAGTTGGAAAGTCTCTCAGATCAGAGCGTGTCATCTACTGCATTCCCTCTCATACCACATTGGAATAATGATTTAAAGTATCATGGTCAAAACACCGTGAACAAAGGGAGGTAAGCACCATGGACCTTTTGTTCTTCAAGGGTGTGCTACGAAGCTGCAGCCTAGTCCATTTGATGTGATGATATGGTTCTATATCTCATTATAAGGATGTTACTTCTTATTTAAGAAGACAGGAGAGCAGAATGATGAAGCCTCTAACTAGAGCAACGATTATTGAACCTCCTGGCAGATTTTTGGCGAGTGTCCATTAAGTTCAAGAGACAAGACGTGTTTGAAGAAGGTTTTTAGAGGCACACTCTTGATAGAGTGCAGCTTGAAATAGTCCAGTTAGTGGTTTGGATGGAATTAATTTTGATCTTTGTGGTTATTTTATTCTGTGTGTACCTGTGAATTTGTAAAAGAGGGAATAAATAAAACAAGAAAATCACCGTTGGCCTTAAGATAAGATTCCTCCCCTCTGCTTTTCCTCAGTATGATGCCACATGATCTTATCCTCCTGCTGCTCCCTCCAGCTCCTCAAACAGGACCTTTTCCTGACTCTATATAATACTGCGACCATAAAAAAAAACAACATTCAGTGCATTACCGCTGAGCATGTGTTATACTTATTTATTCAGTAGAGTATGGCATTCATGGAAATAAGCTCTGATGGCAGATTAATCTGAATTCAAGCAGACAAAGGCAGTAAAGATGACTCATCATGATTTTGGGCAACCACTCGCTTTTAAATATCAGAGCAACGCGGTTTGGCTTAACTTGTTTTAATAGGAAAGTTAGAAATACAGGAGACTTACAGGAAAATATGAACAGTGGGAGAGACAGATGGGAGAATATGGGAGAATCCAGGGGAAAAATGGGAAAGTTTGACAAAGCTAGTGTCACGTGACCTCCCTGCGTACCTCTGCATTTGCCGAATGTGGACTACACGATATCAGCCTGATAATAACTGGCCCGGATGTGGGGCGCGACAACTGATGGATTTATCCCGTGTAGTGTATCATAATGGACGACAACCAACGCAGCATCTGGGATGGCTCATGGCATCAGGCTCAGAGCGCTCCTCCACACACGACGGTGAACATGGTGAAGCAAAGAGGAACAAGGTTTTTGTGCCGCGAGGTGGAACTGTGAAACTGAGGAAAGGTCACCGTCAGTTTTTTCTTTCTTGGGCTTCTCCAAACACCAGACAGCCAGTATCACACACACTGCCATCACTGGTTTAATTGGCTGTTCCTGGAAGTCTTTCCCCAGCACAGCCTTTCCAATGAAATCAAGCAGGTCGTGAAAGACGGCAAGCTGTGATTGATTGGGAACAAACCTGTAGTCTGTCATGTCTCTCGGCCGAGTCACTGCAAGATTTTATGACTCTAATTGCCAAATCTGACACAGTGACCATCTCAACAGACAGAAATATTATCGTCTGAATCCAGCCTAATCCTTTTTGGATAAGATTGCCTGTTCATATCTGGCTGTGAGGCACATAGGCATATCTCCCAAAATGTTGAACGAACCCACTAAAACTATTTTACCACTGCATCTAACTGTGTATTCACACCCATACGAGGTGAATGCAGCCTGCTGACAGGAGCAGAGGAGGAGTGAGGGGGTGTTCAGAGTTTCAGATGTCATTGGACGGATGAGTAAATGATCTAAGCGATGTCCTCAGGGCTAGCCTAGTGCTTCATATTGTTGGAAGAAGCCGTGCCTGACCACACCTTAACCAAACTTTACCTGAGCTTCTCATATAATCTTGCTAGCTGGTGAAAGCAGTAGTTATATATTACTGAGACTGCGCTCACCAGAACAATGATAGACGTGGTCGTTTTAATGCTCCAAACAGCTTATGTTTACACTTTCCTGACAGAGTGTGTTACGTTAATACGTGTGACCATGATGGTAAACGCTCACATGAATGGACACGTGGGTCTTTTGGACTTGTTCTCACCATATAGCAAATGCTATGACATACCCGCCACTAAAAATCCAGATATTTTCTGTTATCAGACACTGTTTGCCATCCTCACCTCAGTCTACGTGCTGTATTGTACAGAGGTTGCTCTGCTCATAATTCTGGGGAAGAAGAGCAGTTCAGGCAAACCACAAATTTCAGCACAATTTTTTACTTCCAATTATAGCACTGAAATTTGCTGTGTGTGGTGGCCCTCAAGCTCAAGGCACTGGAGCTCACAGATGCAGCCAAAACACTGCCAAATGAGAGAAGAGCTTCACCACTTTGGCACCACATATGCAGGATAAAGAAATGCTGTGCAAATGCAGACACACAACACATTATGCGTAGAATCAAAGGTTTTTATGGGGAGCTAAAAACTGAGCCATCGTACGTCAGTTATTTTATGAGATAATGATAAGACATGTCTGGATTTTGAGTGCTAGATTGGGAGAAGTTAAATAAATTCTTGATTCACTCTTCAGCAATGCATTAAACTGAAATCAAGCCAAATTTTTACGAGGCCCTCGGTGGCTGGAGCGATCCTTTTGAAGTTGAGCTGTGAAAACTTAAAGCGCACTAGTGAAGACAGAATATGCAGTGATTCTTATAAATATCTCTGTGCTGCTTGAGACCAGGCCCTGATTTTAAAGGCCACTTCTGAGATTCAGCAGCTGATGGAAAAGAAATAATGTGATGTTGAGGCTCTTTGAAGAGTATCTGCAATCCACGGTCGCTTTCAAAAGACGTTTCACAAAAGCAATTAATTCTGTATCACAAAGGGTGCAGCGGTATGTTTTAACACAGACCCAAAGTACAAGTCAGAGTGCTTTCTTTCATGCTTCATCTCTTTATGCTGCTCAATTTAGAGAAAGAACTGAACTGCAGGGTGTTTTTGCCTTACTAGACAGTGTGCTATGGACAGCAAATATAAGCAGAGGCAGTGGATGGCAAAGGGCAAAGGTCATATGTTCATGCATGACGTTTACCACACCTCCTGCACACAGCCCAGAGTCAGCGCCTTCTTTCAATTTATTTTAACTGTTCTGTTTGCAGTGTCAAATTTTTAAAATGTTCCTCCCTCAATTTCATTCAAGCTCATGTTCCCCAATAGCCAAATCTGTGTGCCAACATCATCTCCATTAATCAGCTGCAAAAAAGAAAATGGAATAGAAATCATTTCGTGTCTGCGTGCAACCACTTGAATCACAGTAGATTTGAAAAGCAAGAGAGCTGTTTCTGAATATTTTGGAATATGTAGATGTATGTATACTGTATATATTTATTTATATACAGTATGTATGCAGCATGTGAGCTGAAACTCACCTATATTTATTTTATAAGAACATCTACAGGTCTTATGATGGTGATACATTCATTAAAGCATTACTGTTCATGTATAGTTAATGTGCAGTGTGTTCTGTAATGAAGTGTTAGCCAACAGCTCTCTGTAGCTAAGTTCCCCGTTCATGACAGGTGTACAGGGGGGATTTTAATACAACTGATTCGTCTAAATTATATTAAGTCTTAAAGTTGTGCAATATTATAGGCATGGCCACTAGGCCTGCCTCAGCTCCACCCATGATCCACCTCTTTGCCCGTTCTTGGATTAGCTGGGAGTTTCACTGGGTCCTTTTCCCTGTGAACTCTGGTGATTAATAAGCTGTTCAAGCTGTGACAGCCACAGCACTGCCAGGGCACGCTGTGTCCAGTGAGCAGGACACATTTTAGCCATCATCAATCTCACATGCATCCTACACAGGAGACATTCTTTGGTTTTTATCAGTATAGCTGTTAACACCGGACGATTTTCTTCCAGCTTACACACTTAACTAACTGATTCTGTGTTGGGCTCCAAGGCAGAGGCAAGACACTTCTGATTGCACAGCAGTACTGTGCATTACCACATCCAGTGTGGCACTGGAGCTGCTGCTGTTGAGCTGCTGACCTGCTGCTTCAGCTGTTGTAGACAAGCTGTTGGTTCAGCAGCAGGCTGTCAAAACTAAGTAAGAAAAAGCAAGGGCTTGTATGGAAGGGGTGTATTGTTTCGGGTAGTGGAGAGAGGATAAAATATGGTTCAGGAAGGTTTGAGTAATACATCATAGAGTTTGAAAGATTAATCAGATGCCAAAACACTGAGCAGTTTGTTATACAATGAGACAGGGTTTAAAACTCTGGAAAGCAGCAACGGTGTTATCTTTCATCACATCAAGTGCTAGATACACAACAGAACAAGTCTGTCCTGTACTCTACCAGGAAAGAGTGAAGCTATCGGACTGACCAGTGCAGTACATTGCAGCAAAATACTGAGTTATGACAAAAGCTGAGCCAGGTTCAACTTTCTTGTCTCAACATGGGCTTACCGCTGATGCCAAGTCCTTCAAATTAAACCATGAAAGCATTGTTCGTCCATGCCCTCTTGAACGACACATAGGAGTGTTTTCTGATCTGATGCCTCTATTGGCAGGATGAAATCATTTGTCAGTGCCTTCCAAAATTGTTCCCAGTCACTGGTGCAGAAATAAATCAGTTTTATGATGTGACAAGGCCGTGGTTTGGCACCCAAACGACTTTGTAAGGTTGAGGAAAAGATAATGGTTTGGGTTTAGGTGATTAATTCATTAAGATTAGAGGACCTCACTCTTTCTTTTTTTTATGCTTTTTATCCACAGGTCATCAACCTGACAAACTCCTTACAACTCAGTGAGCTGTGTATTAAAAACAAATGCTGTGAAACTGTCAAAACCTTTAATATTTTTTCAAGTTCATGCAACATTAAGGCACAAAAGCAGGAAAGTACTACCCTACTGTTTTCCTCAAAAACATGTGAAAGAAGCAGCAGCAGTAGTAGTAGTAGTGTGTGTGAGCAGAGCTGGAGTACTTTTGATAATCAGTATGAAGCACATTTAATTCACCATATGAAGGGCTGTTGGTCTGGAATAATTATGTATTCCATCTAACACAACACTGATTATTCGTATCACTGCCAGCACCAAAATGCGATGCATTTGAACGTCACACAGTCATTTGAGTTGACTGTCAGTGAAGGCCTGAGTGCTGCTTTGTTGGATTTATAGGATCCCGTCATGGTTTTGACAGGGCCTGTTTGTAACTTTCCCCTGGGTCGCCCTGTAAAGCAGCTATGTAACACCAATACAGCTTACTCACAGCAGCATCATTCAGTTCACCTTTGGCGCGATGGTCTCGTATTCGAGACAAAAGAGAAGCACATTTTACAGAATTCAATCCAGCTACCGTTTTTCACCCAAAGAAAATGATTTTGTTCTCAGGACCCCACATGAGCTCCAAACACCATAAAGAATGCTGATTACATTAGCTAAAACTGTTATTGCCTCAATACTATTACCTCTAACTCCCATGGTGATTTCCTGTTAATGGAAAGGTGTGTAGCTCTGTGTAGCTTCACCCCTGTGTGTGTGTGTGTGTCTGTGTGTGTGTGTGTGTGTGTCTGTGTGTGAATGACTGTACAGCATGCCTACGACAGTGTGTTTGTCTGAGTATATTTAGCATTGCTTCCTGAGTGCAGGTCACCCGACAAAATAACAGTACACATTTTGTTCCGTGTTAATTAGAAAAAGTCGATTATTTTCTGCTTTGAATAAGCATGAAGCCTAATGGGGTTTGGTGGTTTGTGTCACTGGCATTCTTTGGAGGAATGAGCTCTGGTGTAATGACTTGACAGGTGCAAATGCCAATTTACTGTAGTGTATCAGAATTGACCTTATCAAGGTTCAGAATTTCATAAATCCACAAGAAGTAGCTGTTCATTATAAGTTTAATTTGACACTCCATTGGTGTGTGTCCTGGTGAACTTCTCATTAAAGAATCATAATTAATCATCGTGTGTATGCGTGTGTGTGTGTGTGTGTGTGTGTGTGTGTGTGTGTGTGTATCCCTGTTAAAATACTTCCTAAAGAAGTAATCTTTTATTAAATGCCGCTGTATAAGTGGTTAGCCAAACAAAGGTGTCTCCTAGGTGTTAAAGGGGCGGCACATAACAGAGGAGATTATTTAATGAATGCAGTGCAGTTCATTTGTTTCTTGTTGACAGTGAGCGCTGTCAGTCAGGCAGCAGCCTGGGGGGTGTTGCAGGGCTAGAAGTTAACATGAATGTACACAGCCGGGGGTCAAGCTGCTCATGAACGGCTGAGTGATGACTGGATTCATTACTCTTAATTCTGACTTATATTTCAGATAAAGTATCTCATAATCATGGTAAATTCACATACTCCTGCACACAAACACACTGATGGCAGTGAGCTACGACGCAGGGCTCTGGCTCAACAAACAGTAATAAAACACTAAAACATATCGAACAGTAGTAACACTCTGTAATCACCGCTGAAAGCCCGTAAACCCAGAGATCCACAAAGTGGCACCATGACACTGGAGGTGGACCAGGAGGTGTGGATCCACCTTTTGCAAACCTCCGAAGCTGACCTTGTGCATCCATCGCAGGCTGCCGGTGGAGCTGACCTAAACACTTCTGTCAGGCGTGGGAGGCAGTTTTAGGACTGTCAATACAGTTAGTCCTGTCCACAACATGATCAATTGCAGCCATTTACGGAAGTACACTGCAATAGCGTTTACAGACAGACTGTTTTAAAGTCTAGAGTGCGTCAAGAGACGGGCGTTAACATGCCTTTGCTCTGCTTATTGTGCTTAAGGTTATGACCAGTTTTGATTATGTTAGTTTTGTGCAATTTCCATTACAGGTAAACCCCCATTGTTTGAGGGTTTTAAGGATAGCTTATTATTCTAACTCTAAAACTAAAGCTGCTCTCCCCATGCTCTCCATCACAGCCTGCTGATGGTCCTTTTATATTTTTACTTAATAACACAGAACAGTTTCATCTTCATACACACGCTTCACTTCCTAAATCATGTCAGGCATATCATAAGGTCTGAGCTACAGATATGTTTTTGATATGCACACAAATATGGCTGTTAATGTAATATTATTGTATTGATGATGTCCTTGTTAATTTTTTTAAAAAATCTTAAAAAGGAAGTCACATTGACATTAAAACCTCTTTTACAAACGAGACCTATCTAGACAGGGTCAGAAAGCAGCATCGAGCTGAATCAGTGAGTGATAAATGAGGCTGTGAGTGACTTTTCAGAAGCATCAAATACACAGAGAACAGTGGATACCAGCAGGCTCTCTGGTGGTAAAAGTTTCACATATAGACCCTTTTTACCAACTTGTTAAAGCAGGAAAAGCAGCTGTTACTACTGACATTATGGCTCCGTTCCATTAAGTGTCTCAGTGAGCATGCATAACTCCAGGACCCTGGAACCTGCTCACCTGACTGGCTGCTGTGAAAAGGATCTATTGCAAAGTAATGATGACAAGTAAGAAAGGCTTCTATAATAAGTGGGCTAAGTTATAATTGCAGGTACCCTTGTATTTTGTTTTGGGCTTCATTTCCATCCAGGAGACTGTCAGCGTCGTAGATTGTTGCTGGAAGGTTGAGTTAGGACTTAAACTGACTCTCGCCTCAGCATTAACACAACAGCAGCACTTAAAAGATGTGCAAAATATGATGGAAGCAGTTTCAAAGCGACCTCTGTGCATCATTCGCTGCTGAAGTGAAATGTTTTTATACATTTTGTGGCTCAGCAGGTCACTCACTGTCAATGCTGTGCAACACACGTTTTTGACAGCTGCCATGACGGGGGCAAACATCTGGATTCACAGTGGATGCCAATAATCCAGACAGATTTATTGGTCCTGATCTAGATCCTGTGGGATCTGGACATCCGTGCTGCATTCTTATGTCAGGGTGAAATCATTCATCAACAGTTTATTTTCTTTGACTCTTTACGACTGCGTGACTGTGCACACACGACCTGTATCCATGTCATGATTCTCATCCTGGTCATGTGATGATCTTCATACGTAGTATAGTCACCTGGTTACTTATGCGTGATTCTGATGCAGCAGTGTGAGCAAGGTTGCTAAAGAAGAAGCATCCAGCCTCAGCAGGCTCTTCGTAGCATCAGGTGTTTAGTGCAGTTTGAGCACTCATTGATTTTGCCCCCCCTCCACCCCCCTCCATCACCTGCCTCTGGGCCCAGGTTAGTGTAAGTATGCGATGTCATACTGATGTCATGTTAAATGATTTCTCGGTATTGAACTCTGTGGAACTGCCTGTATGCCGATCTTGTGTGTTTGGGGTGACAGTGCCTTTGAAGCACAATTCATTTAATATTCATTTTTTAAACTGCGACTTCCATTCTTCTCCTGGTTTTAGGCTTGAAAGTATCGTTTTCTGCCTTTTCAAATGTTATTTTTATCACCACCGAGAACAGCCATGAAGTGGCAGCAATTACAGTATTACAGTAATGATAGCGGATCATAAGATCATTTCAAAGCATTATAATATAAAGAGCAGTCAGAGGATTCACATCACAGCATTACAGAGATAATCAGACCAGCAGGGGACCTGGACTCCTTGACACAAATGTCCTTGGACCTGACTATTATCCTCACTGTCTCCATTTTTCCTCATAGCTCTCGCTCTCCTCCTCCTCTTTCCTCTTTCAGGTGTTTTCCCCTCATTCTGCCTAATGATACATGCTAATTGTTTCTAAATGGGTTTTTTGTGCCGGTGCACCTTCTCTCCCTTCAATTCTATTATATCTGCTGGACCATGAAAAACCAAAAATTCACACAGAGGCTGGTCAGATGTATGAATCGATACATCTAAGTACAATTGGAGGGTGACTCGAGGCGCTGTGGGCTTTCTTTTTCCAGCTGCTGCATGAAAAAGTAAGAACAAAGTCAGTCTTGTAATGTTGGTGGCACGATGTGCTCGGTTCAGACTCTTCTATAAATCCATGCAAAATACAACACTATCATGTCAAATAGATTGCATGCCAGATACAACAGGATGCATGGTGAATTGTTTCTTATCCACAGCACATTAAGAGTAAGACAATAAATGAATCTGAACATGAAACTAAGTAACAGCTGTTTGCTTTGTTATCCAGTTTATGATTATAATTTCTTCCATAGTGCATCTCGGCTCCATATGGCGCATTTTCACTCCACATCCCTGCATAGTGTGTGACATTATCTTTTATTACTTGCCTTGTTGGCACAGATACGAGACAGGAGCAGCGCCAAAAGAAGCAGTGCCTAGAAACAATGCTCGCAAGATGAAAGGAACAAGTAAAGTGGGAGAAGAGGAAGGAGGAAAAAAGATTTAAAGAGAGCGTGTGAGGGTTTTTTTTTTCTGTGGCTGTCCACGGCTTTTTAATTTCATCTGAGATTACAGAGCGTGATGAGCGTAGTCGTGTTACGAATCCCTCCACACGGGCTTCTCCAACGCACCCCCGCGCTCTGATGGAGCTCCATGAATTCCCCTTATTGCTGTTTAATGGAGATGGGTACCCAAACAAATGAGCAGCCTTTGCCTGGCTCAGCACCGCGGGTTCTCATTAATCCGGATGCTGAGACGCTGATGGCACTAATTTTTCAGACTAAGCGGTGTGTGCGTCTCACTGCTTCACGGCACTCCCACAACAAGAGAGAACTTCAATCAGAGACACAGCCCAAAGGCAAAGAGGTTGTAGTGTTCATGTCACACCTGGTCTGTTGAGCGAGCTGCCTCACTGTTGGAAAATCTCCCCCTGCAGTGCCCATCTGTGTCTGTGGGAAAGCACAAAGTGATGCAGGCGTGATGAGAGTCTCTGCCTCAGCATTAAAGGAGACACATCAGTGCAAATTACATTTGAAGCAACATGTCCTCAGAATGCAGCCTTAATTTTCAGAGTAACATTTTTTTAATTCATTCTAAAAAAAGAAAAAGGGTGTAATATGAGCTGCCTTGCAGGGAATGGGAACTAGATTGCTGGTAAACACAACAATATTAAAATTTGGCTGTTAGGCTGAGCAAGGCTATTCAGGCGAACAGTACGGTGAATGTGAAGCTGCTGCCGAGCAGAAAACAGTACAGAGGGGCTTGAAACCGTTTCCATACGACACTGTGGTCGAGCAAGTGTGTCGTAAGTGAAGGTGTTGAGGCTTTGAGTGTAGCTGAGAGGCGCATTGGGCATTTCCTGCATCACTATTTAGCATTTATATGCAAAGTGCACACTATATTAAGTTTAAGCTTTAACACTATCAAAGAGCTTTAGCAAAAAAATAAAATAAACAAGCAAATAATGCAGGGTGACCTCATGCAGCCAATCAGGGCCGTTCAAACAGACTTTGACTGTGGATTTGTGACATGAACACTGCAGTGTTATGGCATCTGAAAAGCCTTTAAACACATTAATCTCTTACTCATGCTGGACGTCCACCTTCTGTTGATGTTTTAATGCTTAGTCTCTCTGTACAACCTGCTTTATGATGCACGTATGTCCCCAATACTGAATTATGCTGAATGGATGTGGGTCTCTAACGAGGCGGCTCAGTCGTTACTATGCTTTCTGTCAACAGATCCAGTTTGTGTTGTAATGTTAAATCCATGAGAAATACGCTTTTATTCAAATCTGAGGAACAATTGTTTGGAAACATCTCGTCAAAATCAAGATTAAGGCCGCGTCGGCCAGGTGAGAGCTGCTGCTCTTCCTCTGGAGGTCAGCAGAGTTGAAAATATTCAGGACGAAAGCAGATTATGTGAGCAGTCTAATTTTGGAGATGTGATAGAGGCTGATTTTCTTTTGTATTTTGAAAACTATGATGGTTAGAGGATGATAATTATCCAGGAAATAGCTCAACAAAAGCCTGACATATTTTGTTGTACAGATGATGAAAATGCATGTGCAGGCTTGTGGATGTCGCTCAAACATTGTTCATTCATTCAGATATTATTTGACTACAGTGATAAAAAACTGTGACGCCTTGCTCTCACCGGGGCTAAAAACGAGCCCACTTTCTGTACTTTGTCATCAGGACGACCTCCTTCCCCGGCTCTGGTCACTGTGGTAATTACGCGTGAGCCAGAGTTTCCCAGTAGCCCTGTGGGAGTTCCTGAACTGCTTCACAGTCACCGAGCATGGGATTCCCAGGGGACTAACCGACATGGAGAGTGTCAGCGGGACTGATGGCGCCTTTTGAGATTTATTATGAATTTGCATAGATTTCAATATTGGATGGGTGCGGGGAGAGGTGGGGGGCTGAGATAGTGCTTCCATTTGCAGCAGCGATATGGCCTACATTAGAAATTCAATATCTCAAGCGTGGTTGAGAGCTGGCGGTATAGAAGTAGGGAGGGCGATGATGAGACCTGTGCCTTGGTACTCAGGGGTAATAACCCCCGGGGAACGTGGGATGTAAAACTGCAGATGTTCGTCTCGATGGATACTCACGTGTGCTTGGCCTCAGTCTGCTCTACAGTGCCAGCGACTGTACTGTAACCCAGTTTGTTAGTCAAACTGACTTGGATGGGTTCATTTTCTCCAACTTTCTGACGGATGTTCCACATCTGCTCATTTACACATGATGATCTCTCAGCATGAGCCATCACGCTGCGTTACTCCACTGCCTGTCTCCTGATTCCCCGAGTACTGCAGAACTTCTCCAAACTACCACAGATGACGCAGACAGTTTGTGGAACATCTTTATTGGGTGGCGGCACCATCCCTGCAAAGGATTTCACATTTTGCCCAATTTTGTTGTATTATTCATGAATTGTGCCGCTTTGATTAAAAGAAGGAGAAAACGCTCTGTATTTTGATGTAGACGACATAATATGTGGGAGATAAATGTTGGGAGTGCAGCAGATTTCTCAGTAATGAGTGTTTCTCGTAGGTTGGGAACTACTCCACAAGGATTTTTGAGAATCTGTATCTATTTGCAGAAAAGATAATGAGAAGGTTACAGCAATAAAGGAGCTTACAAGATGTCAAACTATCCATCCATTTTCTTCACTTATCTTGCTCAAGGTTTCAGGGATGACAGCTCTTTGCTCAGGATTCACAAAGCCACAGGTCACCATACCGAAAGGCTTTATTAAACATAGAATCAGCAGCTGTATACTGTAACCTCTGACCTCTTATGAACTCATCTTAGGCCCTAATAGTGAGCCATAATATGACATTCTGTTCACTCCTTCACTCTTTGTCCTTTCAATGTGGAATTGAAATATGGTTAAAATACACAAATGGCGAACACATCCATTAGCTGTAGCATCAGGAATATGTTTCCTCTCCAATTCTTTTTGCTCTATAGGTGTTTCTCACCTCATTTGATAAAAATATGCCTTTTGCATGATCAATCTGTACAACTGCAGAGTTCCTATTGATGTATAATTTGTGAAATTTCAGCCTCCAGCTGGCTTAGGTCATCTTTCGTTTTTCTACAGTTCAACAAATGGGTCCTTATTTCCATATCGACCTCAGACTGTTGCAGATGTTAATATAGAATATAGGAAATAAAAATGCTATAGAACTGAACTGAACAAACAGCTCTGAAAGGCAGAGCCTGGAAGAGGAAATATTCCCTCTCATTAGAAGTCAGTGGTTGGGAGAAATACAGCTTTGCTGTTTTGTTGAACCAAAGCTCATTAAAATGCTTTTATTAGCTTCAGAATAGCTTGAGCATGAGGCCATCCAAATGACTTTCACAAATGACCCTTAAATCACTCTGTAAAAATCCAAAATAGATTTAACCAACGCTTAGAAGTCTCCAGCCGTGGCAGAGGCTCTGTGAGGCTGCGCTGAGGTACATGTGCTCTGAGTTCTGATGTATCCACAGCGGCAGCGTTTAGCAGGTTTACCGTCTTCATCATCTTGGTTTAGTGTGTTAGCATGCTAACATATTTAATTAGCACTGAACACAAAGTACAGCTGCGGCTGATGGGACTGTCATTAGTTTTGCTCTTATTTGGCCATAAAGTATTGAACAAATTAACATTTTGAGCTGATGATGGTGCTACAACAGTAATCACTGAAGTTATTACAAACCATCCTGAGGGTGACATCAATGTCTGTACCAAATCCTGTCCACTGCCATAATATTTGAGACAATTTACTCAAAACCAAAAATGTGAATGGGAACCATTAGCGCCTCCTCAAATACTGTGCCCGTCCATTCGGGAGATGTTGGTACCAGCCCTTAAACTTGCTGTTCCAAACTCGTGTTTGGACAAGTGTAATGTTATCCCATGTAAGCATCCCTGGAGGGGTGCTGGAGGGTCGTTTCAGATTTCCGCTCCCGAGGTCACCCCCCCCTAAACAAAACTGTGCAGCATATCATCGCACCAGTGCTGTGTTATATTCACTGGTTTCATAGAATTTCTCACACATACACATTAAACACACACATACACCAAATGTTAAATGTGTTTGTGAGTGAGAATAAAAGAAAATGAGAAATATTCTTTGTCCCTGTGAGCTTCCACAAAATGAGTCCATACAAAACAACCATAACAAGACAACAGTCAAAGCCACACAGTGTCGACAGTAAAGCAAAAGCAACAGAGCTATCACAATAGTCACACATCAACTACATCAAAACATAAACAAAAACAAACAAATGGGTTCCAAATACAACAACGCCAGTGACTTTTTGGATGGGGATATTTCTTTAATCAGTTGGATGTTGGCTGGGAGTATATTCCAGGCAGAAGAACCTCCATAAAGACAGTTGTCATCATGAAAGAAGTTCATGGACTTGGTACCAGCATATGATCAGTACTCACTCATACTCGTCATGCACCCATGAGGGTGTATTCCACATGAATAACAGAGGGCTCGCTTTCAATTTAGCCTCCACAGACAGCCAAGATGGTATTTTGTGCATATCACACACATTAGTACAGAAAGACCGTTCTAGCTAATTGGCAGCTCTGTTTGTGAAACATCTCTTTAAGTTTTTTTTCTTAAATATTTTCAGCAGCACTTGACCAGGTGAGTGGGCAGTACTGACAGGACAACATCAATCATAACAGAAGATGAACAGTGATGCTCTTTTTCATCTTGCAGATAATAATATCAGTGACCCGCTCAGATGAAATCCATCTATGACACATTGAGCCCAGCAACGTCAGCAAGAACATTCCTAGTGCTGAATATATTTAGTTTTGGCAGCGTTCAGTATAAGTTTGTTCCTTTCCACCTATTTCGCAGTGAACTGCAGCTCAGCCTGTAGATCCTCTCTCAGCTCTGTTTGTGATGCACAAAACAAAGCCGAGTCGTCAGTATACGTCGCTACATTGGCTCTGTTAACAACATGTGGTAAATCTTTTAGAAGAATTCAAAATAAAAGTGGACCCAAGCAGCTCCCTTGTGGAACACCGCAGGATATGTTTGTACTGTCAGAAATATTGCCTTTGAAAAAACACTAATGTGTTGACACGGTTTCACGTTGATGTCATTCAGTTGCATACAGGGACTCAAACTGTCCACCTTGGTGTTAAAAAAAAAAGCATTAGTGATGAACTGACCTGCACACTCCACATCTTTTTCATAACTGCTTGACTTCGCACACATTATTTCATTCAACGTTTTCCATCATTTTTTTTTACTATCGTTTACAAAGCTGCGTTTTTTTTTTTTTTAGTTCAAATTATTCTTTCTTTTTAAGTAATTGAACTTTGTGACCTTGTTTCTCAGCTTGCAGTAAAGGCTTCTGTGTAAAAGGATCTCTGAGCAGCAGCCTTGGCTTAGTCCCCTTGAACCCACCGTGTAACCGCTGCTGCCTCTACACACCTTTGTCTAAGTGGAGCATGTGTGTCCATTCACTAAGCACTTCTTGACATGGACAGACCACTGTAAATCTTCAGCAGCATTCAAAAATCAGGTCTGTATTAAACCTTTTAGAACAAACAAATTATTAAATGAAATAACACCTCAGATCCACAGTGAAGCCCTCTTTTTATCAGTATTCTCGACTATTCAATTGCTTCCTTACTGTATAATATGTGTTTTGAGTTTTGTTTAAGAGAACTACATATCACAAGTCAGATGCATTCATATTATTGGGAACATATTAATCCTCTCCTATGGGCAACAACCAGAGCAACAATAATCATTATCATCATGATAATAATGGTGCTCAACATCTGGATTTTATTATCATTGGATTGATGAAAAAATTCATGATGAAGTATTGCAAACAGAACACATGACAGCAGAACAAACAATAAAACGATTAAGTACTGCTACCAGCAGTAAGAGCAGTAATACTGATAGCTAATGATGTCGTACTAGCAGTGGTAGTATAGAGTTAAAAGAAGATGTTAGGTTTGCTTTCATAGCTGTGGTGCTCCGTTTGTCGGTTATGAATGCAATAAATTCACCAGATTAACACCCATGTGTGTGAGCAGAAGCACATACGTGTGCATGAACGTGTGGTCCACTGAAGGGTTCTGGACTCGGGGTGTGAAAATATGGTCAGTCTAAAGTATAAATATTCGCAGGAGCGGCGGTGTTTGCTGTAGAAGCAGTGTGACCACGTAGATGGACTGATACTATTGATCCAGAGGGGGCAGCAGCACAGTGGCTTTACAATCACACAGCTCCCTGGAGAAATCTCTGCACTGCTTTGCATTGACAGTTTGTTACTGGAGAAGCATCGGCACACTGATGGATGTCTTATCACCTGAGGACATACTTAATAAACATTTTATTAACTCCCATAAATGGTCCACAGAGGATTAGAGACATGCTTGTTTGACATTTGGATACATTCGGCTGATTGGCAATTCATCATCCAGCTTCAGCTGCCCGTCCATTCAGACTTTATCTGCCTGTTCACCCAGTGCTCTCTCATTCAATAGATGATCAGAAAAACTGGTTTAGGAGAATCATAACTCCAGTAATCACTCAC
Organism: Chaetodon trifasciatus; assembly: GCA_037975065.1. Taxonomy (NCBI): domain Eukaryota; kingdom Metazoa; phylum Chordata; class Actinopteri; order Chaetodontiformes; family Chaetodontidae; genus Chaetodon; species Chaetodon trifasciatus. The sequence continues at coordinate 353,180 of JBBMOE010000055.1, read as the reverse complement.
TGGGCCTTGGAATCTGAATATGTGAGTGTTAAATAAGAGAAATTAAATGATAGAAAGTGGAATTTGTTTTGGCTCTGTTGTGAAAAATCTGTCTGAAGTGGATTTTTTGCTCCAAAAACGTGGAAATCACGACGTGAGCTTAAACCCGCACTGCCAAACCTTTGTCTCTCCCTACTGGCAATGAGAGTAAATACACAAACACGGTCAACGTGATCATGACGCCATCGGCTCCGTCTTGCTTGTAGTTGCTGTGGTGTACTCTGTCGCCTTTAGCTCTGGAGAACCAATCAATGCTAGCTGACGTCAAACGCATCATTACCGGTGCGCCATCACGGGAACGACACCACACACACCAGATTTAAAAATTCTGCAAACTACAGAGAGATTTATCTGCTGCTGAAAGGCTTCATCAGTGTTGTGTGAACTCCTCTGGAAAGGCTGATGTTCATTTATGTGTAAAACTCCCACACAGCAGGTTTAATTCAAATTGCAGAAAATACCGAAGCTGACCATTTGCAGTTGTATTCAGAAGATTAATAAGATTTCTACTTTGTGAAACGTGCAGATAAATTAAACACTAAGCTTGAGAGGTAATATGTGCCACAGTAATTCAGCTGTATGAGTAATGACAGCGGCTTCTTCAGGCTCTGATGATGAGAATGTTATGAATTAATCAGAATTTGCTTGTGGTGAGAGGGTCAGCTTCGGTAAATGCCAAAACTGCGACTGTAAAATGGCATCGGTGTGCTTTTTTTTTTCTGCTTCTCACCCGGCCACTTCCTGTATGCTCCTGAGTTCGGCTTTGTCAGGTTGTCCAGGTATTCCTTTGATAAGTGCTGGTGCACTCTTAAAGTCTGCTAACCTCTATTTGCCTCGTCATTCAGCGTCATTTTTTTTCATTCACCAGGGCGGCGAGGCACTGAACTGTCACCAGCAGGTCTTGACCAGCACGTCCAATGTTCAGAACTCCTCAGCAGAAAATAGTTTCTTTCGTAACTGCCGGGCTCCCATTGTTCAGAAACAGAAGGAAGGTGAGTGTGCTTTCCACTGCAGACTGAGGTACTGAGGTACAGGTTTTGTGGTGGGAAATTTCAGTGAAATTTTCATGGTATTTGAGTATGAATGAGGCCTCATACTTTCCACATCCATGGCTCCATTATGGCAATAATAACTCCTATAATGAGCTCTCGCTTTCTGCAGCGAGTCCATTTCTTTCTTTCCAAGCTGCAGTCTTGAGACGCGCCCATATCGTCAGTTTGATTGTAGATCACAGACTAACTTATGCCTAAAACTACAGGAGGAGATCGCTTTCATCCTCGCAGATGATTCTCTGCAATGGCTAAAAATGAATTCAACACAAGCATGTGTGTTCACTTTACATCACACTTTTTTTTTCTACAAATCTTTTACTGCATCATCTAATCTCACATTGTGCTCATGATTATGTCCAACTCATTTATTTCTTCCAAACCGTAGAGCTCACATCTCACATCTAAGACAGAGATGTGCAGCCTCATGATGGCAAAAACATCTCTTATTTTATATGTTTTTTTTTTTTTTTAAATAAAAGTGGACCTTTGTGTTTCTGACTGAGGCTCCCATTCATTGTTCAGCAGGGCCTTTCAGGAACGCTCTCATATGACACACAGCTGTAGGTCTTGCTGACAGTAAGTTTGGTAGACATGTTGTCAGGAAGGTTAGATTTCAGTATAAAGATTCACAATCACTCACTTTGTCCTCTGTTCCCTTTTTCTTCTGAGCTCAACAGTTGAATCACCATTCAGACGCTCTTCAGTACATTCTGTACAACTGTAGGTAAACCCAGCTCTGTCCGTATGTTCACAGTTGATTCGTCAGTGCAGCAGTGCTGCGCTAGTCCAAGTCCAGTTCAGCTCAACTCCAGGCCTAGGACTATTATTACAGCAGCCTGTTTCTTACAGCTGAGTTACCAGATTCAGATTTGGTCTGTGCCTTCACAATCTTTTGATATGAAACTTTTAACAATTAACTAACGTGCTGTGACTCACAGCCGAGCTGACGCCGGTGTTTCAGCGTAGTCAGTTTTTCTTTTTGAAAGTTTGAAAGATTTATTTGCTGGACAAGTGCACGAAGCTGACAGTCAGAATCAACACTGGCATTATTCAGTACGGGATATTGTACTTTTATTTATCAGGTTTGAATCTTTTTATGTCATATTTCTGCTTCGATTAGACAGTTCCCCAAAGAGCTATCAAAACTCCATGTTTTATGCTGTCATATTTTGTTAACTGTCACGTTGGCTAACACGCTGTGAATAACTGAACACAGAAGAAGAAGGCTCGGGTCTGCCATCTTTCCTGTCCTTTGTAATATTTTTAAATTAATGATGCTACATGTCATAATTGTTTCAGACACATACACCCACACACCTTGCGTGATGAGAAACTCTGTCTTTAGATGGTAAATTAATCAAAATTCCACTGGGTTCATGTGGAGTTAACATCACAGCCAGGCTGGACTGAGATGAAGCAGAAACATTATCGCTTTCATTGAGTTTTGGGACATTTGTGTCACATTTAGAGTTCTCAGTTAAACCACATAAATGCCGTCTGATCTCGAAAACACAAACTTATAAATTCCAATTAATGTTGCTCAAATGTGATTTTTATGTGATGTGATGTTTTGTAATTGCAGTGAAGTGGTTTGAACATTGTAGGTGCAGACTGGCAGCTGGCACAGCTGCAGCTTATCAGGCTGGTTACAGCATAATATGCAGACCAGAAAACACACACAAGAGCAATTCACTCCATTAAGTCAAACCTGCAACAAGCGGTAATTTGGATAATAATATGGAATTCAGTGACACGATGAGTAACAGACAGCAGTTGCTTTGAGCTTGTTTCTGTCTGCTTTGTCTTGGCTTCACATAAAACCAAAACAGAAGAAACCAAATGACGCTGAGGAGAGAAACTGGTGAAGACAGCTGAGCATCCACAAAGCTGAGGACCCAGATATTTTTCACAGGATTGGAGGAGACCAAATCAAGGCTCACTTCATGGAGGAATGAAAAACTGGCTTCATGGTGATCATTCTTCTGACTGCTTAACTAAATTAACAGATGAAGCACGATAATTCCTGATTTTGGCTAGATGAATGAGAGGATTTTGTTTTGTTAATGAGCTTTTTCAACACTGCATCTTTCTTGATGAAGGTGGACTGTGTTAAGTAATAATGGTGGCCTGTGGTGTCTTTTTAATGTTCATAACATATAATTTAGATCTAATGTGCCTCCCTCTAATGATCTCGTCTTTGCAGGTAGGGCCGTTTCAACATTCTGGCAAGAGACTGCAGATGAAAAATGAGCCAGGCTTGGCACAGTTATAGTTTCATTAATGTTGATTAATATGCACTGTCCCCGGTAAATAAATAAATACAAATACTTACTTTAATCAGGTGGACTGAAAAAAGGTCTCCAATGGGAGGGGGATGTTTTTTGTGTCTGCTGGATGGGTCGTTTGCTGACAGCCGTAACTAACTGAAGGCTGAAGGTGTTGGTACGCTGCTTTTTTTTTTGGCTGTAAAACCTGAACTTTGGGCTAGACCACCAAAACGTAGTGAACCACGCGACAGTTGTAGTCATACCCTCAAACCTGTCTGCTTTAGCCAAAATAGCTAGCATTAGCTAACTTCATGGCATTTCCCAACTTAATCACCAGTGGCGGAAAGGAATCTGCATTTACTACAAATACTTCTGTACTTACAAATTTGAGGTGCTTTTGATTATTTCTATTTTCTGCTTGTTCAAACTTCTACTCCACTGCATCTATCTGAGCTTCAGTTACTTGTTACTTTGCAGATTCAGATTAACAATGCAGACTATAATCAATCAATGAATTACGATGTGCCAGAGCAGGGCATGAGCAGGCACCAGGGACGAAGCTGTGAGGGGGAGCAGCACTGAGTTTAACTGCCAGCTGTGCACAGACGAAGCACGGCTGAGCAGGAAAAGATGGCTGCCAAGTGGCACAAATGTGCATGAAACGCTTGCACAGGTGACAAGAATTAAAAGTAAAAAGAAAGTAAAGATGAGGTGCGTTCTCCCTCTTCTTCCCCGCCCTCTCTCTTCCTCCTTATCTCTGTATTTTTTTCCATTTCTGTCTCACCATTCCTTGAGCTCACCCTCTTCTTCCTCTGCTTCTGGGCCTCTGTGCTCTCCTCTGTGTGTGTTTTCCTGTGGTCCATCTCGCCTCTTGTTCGACGCTGTGATTAAAGGGATGGAAAATGCAGGAAAGCTTACTACTCCAAACGAGACGTTTTCTTGCTCTCTTTTAATCTCATGAAGCTCGAAGGCTTCATTTACGTTTTAACATCAGTCAGATTTTCCTTCAGACTGCCCGGCCTTGTTTTACTTTACTGCACTTTTTTCCTCTAAATGAACATTATTAACATGCTCAGCAGATATATTATAGCTCCTGCATCTTGCAATCTGATGATCTTAATGTGGCATTAAACCACTGCGGTCTGAATGAGTTGCGATAAACTGTAAACAATGTTATCAGGTTTTAATTTGTCAGTTCCAGCGAGTGTATAGCATGTCAGCGAAACTGTATATTTTGCATCCACAGTGAAGCTCCAGGGTGTGGATGACAGCGACATCCAGCAACGCTTTCCAATGTGCAGTAAAGTATCTGGAAGAGGCTTTTAAATTTTCCTCAGTTTACATCAGCTGTCTGAGTAGCAGTAAATCAAGTCAGCTATATCAACTCATCTGTATAACAGCTTATGTGCTATAAAAGAGGACGCTCTGAACACGTCTAGTGTTCTGGTATGCATATCTTTTAATAATCTATATAATGAAAACACTGTCAGAACACAAAGTTCCATATCACAAGTAATAAAGAAGTTATTCAAGTAAATATCACATCCTGCACTATGAAATAGTCGCACAGTAAATGAAAGGGTAATATTGATCGATGTGGCCTTTCCAACACTGGAGCATGGAGTTTTCTGCCAGAAACATTGACTTTAATAGTACAGGGTTAGAGCTACTGAAGGAATGCTTCCTTAATGTAATGACATACAGTTAATCAAACAGTTTAGATTATTGTTATTGTCATTTTCAGTCTCAGTGAATTTAAAACTTTATTGAAGTTATGTAATGTAAGCTCTATGGATGACTAATAAGAAACAAGTCCTTCAGGGTGGAGAGGAGATGTCCTCTTTGCTGGATGTGCAGAAATAGAGATATGTCATCCACAGCCTGCTGGCAGAATCAGCCCTCTGGTTAGCAGGCTAGCTGTTGTACCACAGCCCAATGATAGCGCACTGTATATACAGAGCAAAGCCTAACCTTGTCTGCGTTAGCTAAAAGCAGGAAAGGTTAGCGCAGCAGACAATGTAGAAGCCTTAAAATCCAAATTCCCAAATGACCTCAGGCACCTAAATTTAGCAATGCAGACCACAGTGACTTGAGGAACAGAATGTATTCACTCACATTCTGGAGTGAAGTTGACGCGTTCTGAAGCCAGGAGGGATCTCGTGGAGCCGGCACCCGGCGGCTGTCAGCAGCGTCGCACGTGAAGGTGCTTCCACGCTGGCTGCAGCCTCCAGCCGCGGCAGTTGCTGCTTGGATGGCTGCTACAAATGCCAACATACAAATAAATCACACCTCAGTCGCACACACACCCACACATGCAGGAAGACACACGAAGTCTGTGATTTCTCCGCATTCATCAGCGCTGTTCTATTTTACCACTAAATGAGTAGGCTGGTGCAGAATCTGAGAGAACGTCCCCCGAGTGCTCCTTTCACAGTGCAACTACTCGCTCCTAATAATACCAGTTTACTGCGGGTGTGTGTGTGAGTGAGTGAGTGTGAGAGAGAGAGAGTTAAACAGGAATAGTGTGTGTGATGGAGCTCTGCAGAGAGAGAAGACCTGGACCTTCTCTTAACCGAGGTAACTCTTGCCTCAGGGCGGAGGGGGGGGGAGACTTGGCCTCTACCATTTCTCATTTCGCCCATTCGCTTCCCTTTAACACGATTTTCTTCCTGGGCCTCCCCCACACACACGTACACACATGTGTTCACACTACATACACACGAGTTCACCAACAATGGCACCCTTGCTTCGACGCCTTGAGCTGTCTCGAATGGAGAGCTCGTAAGTTGCTCCTAATGGGCTGAGGGGAATCTATAATAAATCTGCATATGAATTCATTAATGCTGGATACACACTCGCGTGCACTTGGTGGATATTTATTGTGGAACCAAGCCTCGCTTAGAAAAGGATTGCCTGTGTTAGTGTTGAAAATACATGCAAATATAGCACCAAAACGAGGATTGTCACAGCCTGGTTAGTCATCCGACGCTGCTGAGAGCGTTCCTTTATGACATCGGGACTGTAGCGTCTGTCAGGTGCTGATTCTAAACCGCTCACAGAGAAGGAGCTGTTACCCAGAATATTTTATGTTTGTAAACTGCCAATATGTCCGTCTTCTCATGCCAGCAGATTCCTGCATATTTACAGTATTGCAGGTGTTGATATTCCATTTTTCCGGCGCTCCCACACTGCTGCAGTCCTTTGACCTTCAGGGTGTTCTGGTGGACTCTAAGCATCTTCTGCACGGTGTGAAGAAGTGATTCTGAAATGACATGCTGTGGAGGAGTCTTCGCCCTGAGCGAAGACATGCATGGATACTGTATGTGAAATGTATGCAAAGCAAACACTGGCTCTCTTGGACCTTCAAGGACGGCGTGATTTAGGCTTGATTATTACTCACCTACGCTACGTTTCATCGCTGGACCATAATCCTCAACACTTCTCACTGAATTGCCATTATTGATCTCTCAGGCAACACAAAAGCATCAATCCCAGTCATCTTCACCCCACCCGCTGTCAATAGCCACGATATAACTTCTCTGACCTTCAGCGAGCTCAGTATGTCATGGCTGGTACAATAGCACACACTTCATGGGTGATAAAAATCCTAAATAAATGGTTTTAGCTCCATGCTCCTGACCTCTGTCAGATAAAATATGGAGGTGAAATTTGAAGGAACTCTGATCCCTCCACCGTGATCCATCGCATTAAAATCCCCAAAACGTAGCAGCTATGCTTCAGTGAGAACACTGGTGGTCTTCTTTGGTTAGAAAGTGAAGTCTGTGGAGTCACTGGGACAGTTTCTGAAAAGTGACAGATGTGAGTGTTTATTAATGCATTTGTCAGCTCCTGCTCTGTAACTGCTCCTCTGGACACTGATGAGTGGAAGCTGCTGCATCATCAGATAATGACAGGATGCACAGTTGTAATAATATATGTCTTAATAGGATAATTTGTATTTGTTGTTTACATAAAAAAAATTACAAATGTCCTCATAGCTTTCATACGTAATCATTATTGTGTTTTTTAATTAATTTATTAAATGTATAAATGCTGAACGGGAGGACTTAAAGTGTTACCAATTGTTCAAATGTCATCAGTTAATGTTTGAAGCTCTGCAAGCTAAACGCAGTTCACCTCCATTATGTAGTATTCTGGTGGCTTTAATTCAATTAATTTACTTTATTGCTGTATTAATTTGGCCTTGGGGGTAATTAATTAAGTGAACAGGCAGTAAGTGGTGAATATTACACTTTATATTAGCTTGTATTGTGTCATAAAAAATCCAAACTCCACATGCGCACAGTTGAACAAGTTCAGTCATTTGATGGCTTTATGTTCAAACGTCTTCTTTGGGAGGCAGAGGGAGAAATTCTTCATGGGTTGATGGTCACATTAAAAATATGCTGAAGCTTATTCAGAGCCTTTCTGTCACAGCGCTCTGGCAGACATACAGCTTTGCCCTTCTGATCTCACTGACCTGCTCGGTGACATGGGCGAGGGCATTTCTGTGTAGTAAAACCAACAAAGCATGAAAAAACATAGAACTGACTCAACAAAGGAGTCATAAAGCATTCTGATCATGGGTCTCTGAATTCTAAAGGACGTCAGCTTCCTTAAGTTTCTTACACTCCGAATCAGTTTGTGGTGGCTGAAATCTCAACGTCAGAGACCTTAAAACCTGGACCCCGACAGGGACGCAATGAATCCTGGCCAGAGTGGAATGCAAAACTCAACTTCAAGCTACTTCATACAGCAACATGAACATCGTTTTCCCTGACAAAGAAAAGAGCAACCCTTTAAATAGACCCTTCAGTCTAACAATCAGCCTGTACCACTTCATTCAGGGATGTCTCAGTCCCTCACCAAAGAGCACTTCACAAAAGCTCAGTTTATCTGTAATCATCATCACTACATCAGACTTCAGTAGTCCTCACATTTCTGCCAAGAAAACTCTAGAGCCATTACAAACAAACACTTAAGACTGCCTGTTAAACCGAGGACAGTCCCACCGCACTCGGACTAACTGCTGATGTCTTTGATGCAGGAAGTGTACCCGTGGATTCATGAAGAGAGCTGGATGTGATGCTGCCAAGCCCACGAAGCATTTTCACCATGAGAAAGGCAGAAAGGAGACCTCTGTGAAGTGTTGACAGGACATCTCAGCTGCAAACCAGGTCGGTCATGACAACAGCAAGGACAGCTGATAGATAACTCAAGAAAACTCAAGAAATTAAATAGAAAACAGAACAAGTAGAATACAAAGATACAAAATACAAACGTCTACAGAGGCTGTGTGCATCGTTATTGCACATTTAAAAAACACAGATATATATTTTGCACAGGATAAGTTGCACAGATGTAATGATTTTAGCATATGATGATGGAAATAATTGTGCAAAAAGTAGGTTTGTGCTGTGAAACGTCAGCGCAGTGCTGCGTTAAGCGATGCTGGGGTCGACCAGTCTGACAGCTGCTGGGATGAAGGACCTGCGGTGGCGTTCTCCCTTGCAGCAGTCTGTGGGAATAACAGCTGATCCGACCTTTTAATCCATGCATACGGTCTTTGTATCCTCCATCAGCAATACCTACTGCCAAGGTGTCGTATATTTCCTCGCCACAGCTGTGTTTTTTATGATCAGGAATTGATCTGAGCCGGAGTTTGTCCATTAACTGCTGTGATTGTACAGGCTTTAAATTATGAGTGCGCCTGCACGCTGCACCACCGATCGGGCAGAGGAGAAATAACTGGTTGTAGTAAGTGCAGAGAATCTGTAGTAGCTCACCACAGGCGCTGTCAGGGAGCACAGCACTGACACGAGATGTGGCCTCGAGGAAAATGCCAGCAGGTTGTCTCAGCTGCTCTGTGACTCATTGCTCAAGACGAGGACGCAGAGTGCAGTATTTCAGTCTTAGTATCAACTGATGAACACTTATCTTTGCTGGGACCCTTTGAGGTTTAGCCATGAAATCATCCCTGTGACAAATCAGTCATAAAGTCGAGCTCGTAACAATCCGTGCCTGTTGTCATAAAAACAGAAAATGTTTATTACTTTAATTAAACTCTGTAATGGCTTAAGTCCTTATTGGTATTTGGTCTTATCAAGACTCACACTTCACACGGTGTCATAGCACGATGCTATCATGACATAAATATCTCATACGCTGAGACAGAAAACAATCAGATAAGACGTGGATCCGTCTGGGTCTACTATTATTTAGTCAACTTAGGGGTGCCCATTCAGGACAAACTCAAGGATCTCTGAAGTTCTCACAGATCTCAGAACAGTTTCACTGTCCTGTCTCTGACAGTCAGCGCAGCAGTGTGACGGTGTGTCAAAACTAGTCTGAGAGAACAGAGTTCTGATCATAACACAGCTGAGGTACCGTTTTGACCCTGGAAGCTCAGCACTTAGCACTTTTTTTTTTTTTTTAGAAACATTTGTTGGTATGTTTGCTGAAACGTACCTGTGTACCTGCCTCTGTGCGCGCATTTGGTCGTTGCTCATGACTGGAGTCGTCCACGAAGCACAAAGGAGATAAATAACTAAAGCTATAGAGAGCTAATTGCAGAAGAAGTTCAGCCAAAAATTCCAGTTCCACCTCTACAGAGCTACATGTAGAAGAAAAGCTGCAGTGAGAGAAGACAACAGAAAACACAACGGAACATTTCCTGTATTTTTGTGTTTGGAAATCTCTGCTTGCTTTGCATCACACACATCAGAAGCACATACAGTAGATATTACACTGCTCTGCACTGGCATCTTCTTTCACACAAGACATGCAACTGCATTTCTACAGGCGAGGCACTGAAAGAGGTGCGCAGTTTTCACACAGTACTTCCAACCCGTGTCATTAACTTCTGTGTCTGTATAAAAGCACATTAATTATTAAAACGCACCATTATAGTGGGCTGTGAGAAATATGCAGAAGTTACAGTTGTGGACTGGGCAATTCATATCAGCTACAGTTGGATCCTCACGCAGAGACGGCAAAGATAAATGGCGCACACTCAGGGGGTCTCCCATGGAAAAGTGCAGGGGGATGTGCTGGGGTGGGAGCTCACCTGGTGTCTGATGGAGCACTGGATAAGGTCTATTCATCAGCCTGCCTCGGTGAGAGATCGCCCTGCCGGCGCATCCACTGCTCACGATGGGCTACCTTGAATAAATAAAGGGAAGGTCTGTGGGAGCACCCGTGCTATTGACCACAGCTGAAATAGGATCCTCTGTCACTGGACTGCAGGGGAGTGTCAGCTGAATGATGAAGTGTTTTTATTGGGCTGATGAGGCTTTTTTACCCCTCAAGAAACAACAGCCGTAGCATGTCCACAGAGTTCGAACAAGAGCATGCTTCATGAGTAGCTTTCAGTTTTCTTTCCAGCTTCCAAGTGAACCGTATGAATTAGAGATATAAATTAGCTGATGTGTCTTACTGTCTGACACATGCACTGACAACCAGATCTATCCCTGATAATCCTCACGAATGAGATTTCAAACATTACCCCTCTTAGAAGTGCAGTGACAATCGCTCTCGCGGGTTTTCAGTTACCAGGCCTGAGCTCTGTCACTGAGGTGTTTCCAGGGATTTAGACCTGTCACAAAGCAACAGATGCAAAGACACCTGTGAAAGTTTTCACTCTTCACCACTGAAGTTCAAGAGGAATAACACATCAAAGTTGAGCAAACCACAAGCTCGAATCAAACACGGAAACAAAATGTCCAAAACAAGATGGGTATTATCCCCGAGGACACGGCGCTGGATGGAAAGCTGCAGAGAAAAAGATGGAATAGCTTCTTTCTGCTTTTTGTTCCACAGAATGTGGTGTCAGATGTAACGTCTCATGCATCTGGACATAATATCCAAATACTTCTAAGGAATCGTCCACATGCTTCATTATTGCAAAATTCTCACACTGTTTCTCTTACTTCCGTTTGGCAGCAGTGTGAAACGCACATCCGGACAACTGCTCCCACTTAGCTAAATTAAACGTCTCCTCTAACACTCTGACAGCCAGTTTATACTCTTACAAAGAAGTGTCTTTTCTCCTCGAGTCTTACATCACACACACAGATTTACAACAGTACTCCCTGAAATTCACAGTTCCCTCAAATTAAATGACAAAATGTGTTTCTTCGTGCCCTCTGGAACGACTGAAGTTGTCCAGTGTGCATGAAAATGTGATGCTGTGTCGTCTAAGCTTCCTACCAGTGCAGAGGTGTAGTAGTTCTACTTTATTAATCTGTTTTAATCTTAATCAGTGCTGGTGCCCCATCCAGCATTTGCTTTGTTGATTGATCACTGCCTCCTCCCTGTGTGGACTTTGTCTCTGTAGTAACGTCATAATGGACCAACAGAGGACTTTGTCCCTTGAATGTACACGTGTCATTCTGGGTCACAGCTGATACTTACTGGGAAGACAGTGTCAAAATACTTGAGTTTCTATAAAGACGTACTTTCTGAAATAGATAGAAGTTGTAACTAATGGCCCCGATTAAAGGTTAAGTCAGTAACTTTTCTAAAAACCAACTTCTTTTGGTCATTTTTGCTGAAACTGTCAGTGTGTCCTGACAGCACCACATAAGACAATCTGAAAAAATCCAGTCCCTCTGGCTCCTCAGCACATCCTCATACCTAAATGACTGAATTGGTCACTTGCCAGTGACTTCCAAAATGAAATACATCACTGTGTGGCAGATGACACACACACACACATCCACACACACTTGCATACACCAACATCAAACCAACTCAACAGCTGACATAACCTCGCTCTGTTATTCCCTGTGACGCTCAGTCAACCGGCCTGTATGTGATGTATTTACTGCTCTTGTCTTCCTCGTTTTGTCGGAGTTTGCTTAACTTTAGGCACCAAAACTACTCGGTTAGCTTCAGGGAAAGATCGTGGTTTGGGTTCTAATGAGTACATTTACACACATGACGTAATGTGACGTTGACTTGGGACGTGATCAGCGGGCTGCTGAGAGAAAGGTTTGTTTGACCATCCATCTACCCACCTTCCTCCACATGCAGACTTTCTTGCTCTTTATACTACGTCACCTGACTTCCTCCTTTGCTACCGTCACAGGTACAACAGCCACTAGAGGTCACCGCCCAACACTAAACGTAAGTGTGGGTTTCAATAAGCTCCTTGCAAAGTCGACCCAACACAGATGTTTCACTGGCGTGGACGGCTCGCCTCCTCCCAGTGCTCCTTATAACATTTACAAAAAACCTGTCTGAAGGAAAACGTCCAATCAGAGCCAGTTGTTTGCTGGATCTCATTCCCGGTTTGTCACATATGATGCTTTGACTCTAATGTCCAACCAAAAGCATCAGCATTTGACGACTTTGGAATGAGACTCAATCAGCTGTCTTTCTCCAAAGTAGCCTACTGCGCCTCTTAATGGTTGATAAATTATTTCTGAATGCTCAATGTATTAAAAATACAGTGGAAAAATCCCTGAGAGGCAGCTCCCATGGAGAAGTTGACCAGTTGCAGAGCTGCTCCTGCAAACCCCTCACACTTAGATCTTATTAGTAAAATTCTGAGCGGCATCGTCTCCCGGACTGTTCGATGAAACAGGAGTTTTGGCTCCTCTGCACAGTGAGCGTAATCTGCTAAGATGATTTGGTTATTTCACGATATTTCATGAGGCCACAGTTTAAAGGAATTCTGTCTGATCTTCATTTCAAATGAAAAAAAAGATGCTCAAAATGATCTCATTTTGTCTGAAAGAACAAACAAGACCAGTCCGTGTGATTGGAATCGGCCAAATCAGTCAAGGATAAAAATACTTAAGTGCCCTTTGATCGCCCTCTTCGTTAATGCTCTGCATGCGGCCGCGTTTTAATCCCTGCTGGAGCTTTCCTCTGTGGTTTGGTGCGACTCTACCTTGATTAATAATGTAATGATCTCCACATAAAGTGGCTAAAAAGATGGGAGGAAGCCCCTTTTACTTGAACACTGCTGAAAAATGCATGAAAACCGCAGCAGTGGGGGGGCGTGATCGGGGGGCTACAGGTGCGAGTGCCACAGGTGATTGCAGAACCCCTTCTCAAGCTGCTGTTAACACATTACATGTGTGATCATGCAGAACGGAGCAGATGCAGAAAAAAATAAGCCTCCATCCCTCAAGAAAGAAACGTGTGAAGAAAACAAGCCCGCCACCTGTTGTTGACGAACCTGGCCAAGACGTGCTCGTTATTTTCCTTCAGTCACACTCAGTGATGCCTTCACTGTCAGGTGGTAAACTCTGCTTTGTGGGTATAAAACCTCTAAAGTTCACAAATACGCTAAAAGCTCATCCAAACATGGATGCCTTGTCTACCTTCTACATGCTAGAATTTACATATTCATGACGTTATTAATGTCTGCATTAAAGAACTGAGATCCGGCTTCTAACCTGCTGCATTATGGGTAGATTTCAATGCCCCTCCAGACAGTTCTGTCTAAATCTTTGTTCAAGATCGTTAGACCCCAACCTCACGACCCCAGTCCTAACCTAATATTAACTTAAAGCTAAGCTTGTTGGCATCAGGCACTCACCACTTTTGACTAACTCAGGCTAATGCTCATGTACAGACGCTCACATCATTAAAGAACCAGCACACGTTGACTTTTCACTGACGTTTATTCGCACCTTTGACATCATTTCTGACTAAGCTCGCTCTCCTCATGACGTTTCCTCTCTTTTGAGTGACGGAGCTGCCGGTCGGGGACGTCTGGCCTCCACCATGCAGAAGACTGACTGGTGTAATGAGCGGTGTTAAATTTCCACACCTGGGCCTGGACCCGGTGGTGGGTTCAGCGTGGTGTATTTTGAGTTCAGTTCTGTTTTGTTGACCTCCTTTAGGGCCCAATTTAATTAATGTTGCTTTGCCTTTTATGCTCCATTTATGAACCCCTAATCCTGCGTCTTGCTGCTGCTCGGTCCCTCAAAGGCTCACAACGGTTTCTAACCAACGGTGGAAACAACAGCGGAATGATGTGAACCACTAATTTATATTTCTATCCTTTACAACCAAATGATTAACATCAAATGATGAGCACAGGGGTCTTAAAATCAGTCTGAAAGCTGTTTCCTTTTAGTGATTTCCCATCCATCCATCCATCAGCTGTGGAGCCCCAGCGTCATGCTGTGCTGACTCAGGGTCAGGACAGTGGTGGAAATATTGGACACGTGTCCTACATGCAGAGTTGGGATTAAAGCTGGGTTTGTAGTCGATGCAGAGGGTTAGCTATGTACCCACAGTGAAAGTTTTAGCTGATAGTTCAGTGTCACAACCCCAGCAGCAGACAGACGTAGTGCATTATCAAGCTTTAAAGACATTCCCCACAGTACGTGTGTTTTCACTTACAGTGTGTTACGTACGTTCTGGGGTTACATCCTGGTAACTTGTACTTTGTCTGGTTACTGAACAGCTAACTGCTGCCGTGTTTGAGTTAATTAATGTGCTCTGACAGAGTGCAGCTATCGTGGTGCGCTGAACTCGAGACGTCTCTTTGTTCGTTGTGTTAGTTAAAAATAGCAGATTACTGAGCCTTTCTTCATCTTCCGTCATGTTGTCATCAACATGTCACAGCAATTTCCACCAGCAGCAGAAACTTGGAGAGAACACAGGAAGCCTGACGCAGTCCTTCTGGTCTTAAGGCGTCTCCGTGCGCTTCAGCCCTTGAATGCAAAACGAAGCTGAAGGTTTATTCTGTTATAATTTCACCCAAAAGCGGCACTTCAGCTCACCAGACAGGAAGTTTGCTGACCAAAGGGGCATTATGGTGGACTAGAGGCACTTCAGGTGACGAGGGGGGACTTGGGGTAACAAGACATGCACTTGTTTTGTATGTGAGCCACCTGAGCGGAGGCTTTGTAGAGCCACTGGTGGCGAAATCTAAAAATATACTGACACGGCAAGTTAATAAATTTGTCAAAGAATTAGTCAAATAAACCTCATAATTCTAAGGTCATGATACTTGAATGCAGCATGTATAACTATAGCATATGTGTGCTGGATCAACTGTCTTTTAAAGATGAGGACGACATGTTCTCCCACCTACAACAGGAACTATTTTCTCAACTGGAAATAACGCCCTTTCCACAAAACAAACACACGCATCCGCCCACGTGCGAGATCCCAGCTCATTGTCGTCCACTCTTCCTCCAAACAACCCGGGTTTGTCGACAAATGAAACCATCCCCTTGCTTCCTGTACAACAGACAATAAGGCTGCTTTGAATGAAGGCGAGGATTGTTCATGAAAACCCATTTCAAGTGGCTCCGTGACACCGCGTGCGCCGCAAACAGGGCGAGTTGAAAAGGCAATAAAGTTGCTTGCTGTGGGATGCCGACTAACAAGATGAACAAAGCTCAGAGCGCGCTGCCTCGTCTTTCATTCTGCGACAATTAGAAGTTAAACGCTCTGCAGGCGGCCGCTGCTGCACCCGCTTTGTGCAAGCGAAGCACGGGCGGGTCAGCAAAGGAATGGTACACACATGAAGAAACGCTCCCCAGAGGCGCAGTGGATGTCCCTCCCATGATCGACCAGGTTGAACCAAGCATCGACCCGCAGATCGTTTTTAGCGGCAGAGCCAGAACCCCGAGGTTTGACCAGCTCATCATCCCTATCCATCTTTGGATTAATAATCTATAACCTAATCCATCCTCTTACACAGATTCTATCTGCCTCAGAAGGAATCCCTGAAGAAATAAACACTCCAGTGCTCTGAGGTGTGTGTGTGTGTGTGTGTGTGTGTGTGTGTGTGTGTGTGTGTGTGTGTGTGTGTGTGTGTGTGTGTGTGTGTGTGTGTGTGCGTGCTGCAGTTACAATTTGTTACTCCAGAAATTAAACACAGGAAAGGTGTTGAGCTTTGGCGCGATGCAGTGATAATGTGATATTAGATACTTTTACCTTAAGATAAAGACTGATGATAGTAAAATGCTGCAAACCTGCCTTCAGGGCAGCAACAACAGGGGTTTAAATAAGAAATCAATACTGCTTAAAGGACTATTGTCATGATTTATGTGACAGTGTCTCGATGTAAGGAGGCTAACCGTAAATGCATTTGTTGAGTCATTATATGAGAAAAGCTTGGCTTCATATAATGGAGCTGAGTTCAGTGCGTTGCCTCTAAAATTCAAATTTCAGTCGCACATTGGGAGCAGATCATGCTCATCCATAAGAGTGTGTGCAGCCTTGCTCGTCTCCAGGAACAAAAGGAACATCTGATACCATCTGCAGTGCTTCGCCTGCCTCCACAAAACACCATCCGGACATAAAACAATCTTAAAATAAAATGCTTTTTCTAACTCCGCTGGGTTAAGGATAACATCTGTTCCATTTTGGATGGTGTCTGTGAATCTTACATTGGAGATAACTGTTTCAAACTACTCAGGTTTTATTTTATTCCTGTGGAACCATCGCGCCGAGGATGTCTGCGCCGTTCCAAGAGAAAAGCTGAAATGTGCAGCTTCTGAATTAATTCCTAACATTTACCAAACGCTGGTGTGAGGCTCTTCTTTCTGGGGTCACTGATATTCACGCTGCCTCACACGAGTCCGTCTCCTCTGACTGCAGCACGCTGGACACGCTGAGCTCTCTTTGGTGCAAAGATCTTTCATTTTCACACAAACTAATTGGACAAGCACCTGCGAAGTGGAATGCACAGTCTCTCTTAATATATTTTTAGTAGTCAGATGTGTTTTTTTTAATTTTTTGTGACCTTTGACTTGCTGCTTCTTGCACAGCCCAGCGGATTCTCTGTGAGAGATTAAAGATACTCTCAAAGAGAAAATCACACGCTAAAAAAAAAAAGCGCTTCAGAAAAGATTATACATTTTTGATGAAGTGCCCCTTTAAAGCTTAATTTCTGACACCCTTAGAGACATCAAGCATTTGATCAAAGGCGCTGAATAATTAATACCTTTCATGAAGATCATAAAGATTAGCCTAATCTGACTGCTCTCAAAAATAATATTTAAAAAATTACTAAACGCACCCGAGTGCATATAAGCTGATCGGAGGGACGCTGAGTGTTTACTTCACATCACTGATGGCTTCTGTTTGAAACACTTCTGAAGCACTTTGTGCCTTTCAGTTACAAGTAGGAATCTATTCCCGGAAGCAAAAGGTTAATGATGTTCTTTATTAAAGTGATGATTCGTGCTCGCTGAACTGCTTCTGATTATTTTTACCTACAAGTTCAAGTTCAGTTTAAATTGGAACATGAAGAATCTGTGCACACTTTACAAAACAGATGAAAAAAACATCTGTTTATCCAACACGCAGTCACTCATGGGTAATGCTCACATACATGCACAAACACCTGATAGTCATCAGTCAACAGGTACATTATTTGTGGATGATAAAACACTGAATATCACAAAGATTTAAAAAGCTGTTTCCATGAAGGCTCGTTGTTTGTAATGAAGCTACATGATGTAGAAAGATGACAGTGGTTGTGTGCGATGATCCTGGAGAATCCTCCAGAGCTTATTTCTAAACCACGTTAAAGAGGCAAATGGGTGCAACTTCATCTGTAGATATTAAATCTCTTTGTACACCACGGCCATGGAGAATACTTGATTGTGATTGGCTAGAGGCCATCATTCACAGATAAATGCATGACTCTCACACAGCTGCTTTATTGCTGTTATCAGTAATATATAGATGCTGTTTCTTCTGAAGGCTGGTGAAAATAATGTTCATTCCAGTGCTGACAAAGACGCAGAGTTTCAGTTTAATGACTGAAGATGGTGTAAGCATGACAACCACGCCTGTAAAAAATGAGGACTCTGTGTCATTTGATAGTTATTTATCTGCACGGTTTGTTGTGATTCATCCAACAAGCCCTCATTTAACAAAACTGGTCACTGGTTACTGATTTATAACCCGACTCGTCAGATGGTTTCTTAAACAGAACCATCTGGGAAGTTGTCCATGTAAACTGTTGGGAAAAGGGCAGGCACTTCCAGGCAGGTGTTTGGATGAACCATCTGTCAATCATGTTCAGCCAGTCAGATCAGTGAAGTGTATGACTGAGCCAGAGGGTGAAACCAGTCGAGAAAAGAGCGAAAACATCTTTTCTTCGGAGAAAACGCTTCAGTGTCGTTCTTTGTTGGTGAAGAAAAGTCTGATGTGACCGAAGCTCAGCAGCATCTCTGCTAGCCTCGTGAAGAGCTGCTAATGTTGTGGTCACACCTAAACCGCGGCTGCCTGGGGCGTGACCTGAAGCTCTGAGAGATGGATTCTCGTGTCACGTCGTGATCTCGTGTAATCTTGTGATCTTGTGCATCTTGTATTGTAAATGACTGATATGGTTTGCTGTATCTTGGCTGTGTTGCGTCACTGCTCTGTGACTGAGTTTTAGTGAAAAGAACATGAAAAGTTTGCACTTTCAGAAGTGATTTTATGGAAAATGTTTTGAATGACACTGATGCAGTTAAGAGGTTGGTAAAAAAAGATATTTTTACAAGTAGCCAGCATGCTAGACAGCTAGCTTGCTAAGGTCGCGTTAATGAGGTGCTTGATGCTCGTGACATCAGTCAGTGTCGGCGTTGAACTCACCTGTCTGACCAGCATCCTGTGAACACACCAGGTCCTCCACACTCTGCTCCAGGTTCACCTTGCATACTGTCATATAACCAGTCCACTCAACCTCTCCGGCTCCACTGCACTCCACCAACAGTTTTCAAACACTTGAGCTGAAAGAGCTCTCAGTGGTCAGAGCTGTGACAGGGATTAACAGTCAGAAAGAGCAGAAAGGCCTGACACCTCAGTGAAGGACGGAGTTCTGCAGTCAGCGTAGACGATCCAGCATGAGCACGAAGGCTTTTGGTTGGCTAGTAGTTTCAGATGCTAACTGTCCAGCTCATAAATGGATTTAGCGTCTGAATAGAAAACATGCTGCAGAATATCGTACGTCTCCCTCCACTACATGTACACACATGTTTGTGTTTTAAAACAAAGTAAAACCAGAAAAAAACGTGATTCTGATGTCGTGCCTTTAGGCTGTCGAGGACGTTGCTGCACGGCAGTTTTCTTATCCAGGAAGTAAAATCTTTGAACCTCAGTACCTCAAAACACTTATGATCCAAGCTACATGCGCATACAATATCTCATTCATATATCTGTCCAGCTGCACCTTCTCCTGAATGCCAGGTTAGCATTAGTTTTTTATTGGATAGCATGTATGTGCCAAAGTTGTTGATTACACTCGGAAATTGAGTTTCACTGTTCGGAAACTGGATTTGGCGTCTTTGAAAATGAAATCTTACACTGGAGGCACACTTTCAGCTATATGCTAATGCTGCAGACCTACAGTGAGGGGCCGAGGAGAGGATTAGCACCAGATACAAACAAAATAATCACAAGCCTGCAATAAACACAGGTATGTGCTTTTCTCGCCAGGTATTGTTTTCCTGCCGTGTATTTTAAAGGATTTGACTCTCTTGTCTCTCGTAGAGAGAGTCTGCAGCTGTGCTACAGGACTCCCTCGAATCCTCCAGTAATTATTCCGCCGTCTTCTCAAACATTTCTGCACCAATTTATCAGCAGAGGAAGAGATGAAAATATAATGAACAGGAGTTATTTTTCATTAAGCTTTTATTGCTCAGCTTCCATCTGTCAGTCACGTTGTTGCTCCTCTGCACTGCACTGGCTCTTATTTTCACACCATGCATATATTGTTTGGTATACTTCATTGCATTTCACTCGTGTTGATTGGTTAAGATATGAGCTTAAAATTGTGGTTTTATCTGTATCGTCTGCACGACCCGCAGCAGAATCCAAACACTTTTCATCGGTCCATATCCACTCATACTAATTGTGCGTAATGATGTTTCTCTGATTGTGTTAATATCAAGAGAGTCCTTTTGGCTCTCGGTCTAATTGCCCAACCTGATTTCTCATCTCTCCCATCACCCTCGTAGGCCCTACGCCGCATGGATTCCATCACGGAGTGCAAATATCTTCTTTTTGAGAGAAAGTAAGCGTGATGCCGCTGGCCTGTCAGACTGTTGCTGCAAATTATTGCTTTGTGAAATGACAGCGTTGTGGGGTATTACTGCAATTAGGAGAGAAGATCAGTGGAGGCTGAGCAGAGCCGCAGAGCCGCTCGTCTCGTGTCTCCTTTGAGTCACAGTGTTGATGACCTGTCGGAGAGGCGAAGAAGTCACTTTATCTGTCAAAATGGCTCCTTGTATCGGTCGTCAGCAATCATTGGCACGGTAAACAAAAGAGCCACGAGGGCCCCAGAGACGTCATGTGAAAGCTTGTGTCTGATAAACAAAGGCAGCTTCTCGTTTTCAGCGCGTGCTCGTTGATTTTGTCGACTGTTGCTGGCAGATTTTATCAGCTGAGCTAACGTAGCTAACATTGCTGCACAGGCTGGTCGAAAAATATCTGGTTGCCTTTTTGATGTTTCAAGCTGAGTCGTACACAGTGATGTTACGCTAAAAGACTGAGGCTACGGGCACATGTCCCAGGGAAGATGTCAGCATCCTCACCAGCTGATGATTCATGGAAGTATAGACATGGAAATACAGACATGGCATTGTTCTTCTATTGCAGTGCAGAGCTCGTTAGTCATGCTGTCATAAGCGTGATATGGAAAATGCATAATCAGACTGACTGCTGCTTGGCTTCAGTACTTGTTTATATTCTTTAACATCTTCATTTTAAATTCTGAGAGAAGAAGCTTTCAGGATGCGGACTAACCGATGTGTTTGACAAACATAATGGCATCTTTGACTTCCTCAAATCCAATAAAGAGCGAGACAGAGGTGCAAACTCCTTGAAAGGAAAGCTGCTTCACTTCTGTAGGTAGTAAGCGTGTTAGCTGGGCATGCTACGTTAAAGCAGACAAACACACTTTTTAATCCATTCCTTACACTCCTGCTGTTGTGATTTTTCTGCTGGAAACCGTAAAAGAAAGACATCACCCTCCCAAATCTTCAAAAGCCATGATTGGATGATCACAGTTCAGGGGAGGGATTTGCTCTTCCAAAACTTAATACTAGTCCAGTTTGACTTTTGAATGTTCTGGAGGAAACTAGTGAGTAGACCCTGAGTTGAGGTTGTGGTGTAAACCGGTGTTTCCGAGGTGAAAATGAACTCCTGTGCTTGTGTTAACAATCGAGTGCTGTGTTTCTGCTCTGTGATTTCTGCCGCGTTGAAGCAATATTGCATTTTCAAGCTAAACGCCTGCAGTGTGAATGAAACGGTCCATCAGAGCTGAAGGGTTGGAGGATCACTAATGTGATACAGGGTTGTGTTATGTTGGCTCATTAAGTGTTCGGAGAGACAGGCTCGAGTTCTTTTCCAGCTTGTGAAGTCCGTATGTGTCATTAGTTTATTACGAAGGAGTCGTCACCTGTAGCAACGAAGGCCATCAGGTATGAAGAATGATTGTAATATTGCATGATGATCGTCACTCAGTTCGCTGCATCAGCCTGATTAATCTTGTCACTTGAAAGCATTGCTGTGACTAAAACTCACATTCATAACGCCTATGGGCTCCAGTGTATCAGCGCACAGCAGGCCCTTAGCTTATGGAAGCATTCAAGACTAAATAAAAGATTCAATATGAAGGAAATTGTGTAAAATATAAATCATATAAATGAAGGCTCAACTCATTCCCATGAAATGTTATTTCATCAGTCATAAAAGCAGAATGTTATTGGATAGCATTTTATTTCAAAATGCACTTTTTCAAAAGCCAGTTTTTATTTTGTGATGTCTTTTTTTCCCAGTAACTCTTTTATTTTACGCCATCACTTTATGACCGTGGTGTTTTCACCGCCTGTCATGCTCCCCGCCATCTTAGCTAGCAAACTGCTACCAAAGAATAGCTCCCGTTAGCAAGAGCAACAGCAATGTACACAGACAGCGACTGCAGTTTTCGAGCCTTAGCTTAGCGACCATGCTACATACCTTAGCTGATGCACTAGCTATCAGCTGCTGCCTTTGTTTAGTTTGGATTTATAATAACTTTAGCATTGTTGTTGCTCTAGCTAACGGTGCTAAATTTTCAGATTCTGAAATAAAACGTCCTCTAAAGCTCTGCAGTACTTTATCATTGGTTATAATTTTAAGTTTCTTATTTCAGCAGGTATTTTTTGTATAATGTATATGTTATATGTTATAGTTATGTTTATAGTTATGTATTTAATATTGCTTACTTCATGAGCTGCTGCTTACAGCAAAGCAGTCCTCACTCACTGATATGTGTCATGATGTTTTTCTTCTTTTTTTTATTAGTTTAATTTGTTTGCTCTCTATCTTAGAGGTTTAAATTTAGTCCATCTGACTGTGGCTCATTAATGGAACGAGGCCACGTGAGCTGTGGCTCCTCACTTGCCTGTTATTTATATTTTGCTACCTCGTATTTGCATCACCATCTGTACTCTTTCCTGCTGTGAAAGTAAACAGATTGTTAGTGAAAGTACACTCTGAATTCACGCTCTTGTTTTCCCCGTATGAAGGGAAGACTGCCTGCTAAATCATAAATCCAGTGTAAAGCACATGTGTCAGTATCAGCATCTAACAGTCCCTTTGTCACGCTGCTGTCCGCTGGATAGCAGCTGGCACGCACTCCAACCAGCGGCCGTGAGGAGTTAGACAGGTAATCCAGTTTCCCAGCTCCGCATTTCATGCAGGTGAAAGGATGAGAAGACTTAAAATCTCATTTGTAGTCCATTGCATGGGCAAGGTGAGCAAACCCAGAGACGATGACCCATGAAATGAAGGTGCGGACAACTGCCTCCATCAGGCCCCATCCTCCTTACAGCGTCTTACAAATCAGGGAGGAAAAGGTCACAGAGGCTCCGAGACTGAGGAGAAGTGAGATTCAACCTTGAAAGCGTATACAAGGATATGTTCATATACAGGAAGTGCACAATCTTGACGTGGCTGGGGGTATGATCAGTGCCAGTAATCGCACTGTGAAGCGACATGAAAGGATTTCTGTGCATGATTTTTGTGCGTTTTGTCTCCGCATGCAGAAAAAAGCCAGGTGATCAGACGTCGTTAAGCTTGGTTAAAAAATGCAAATTTCCAGCTTTTGGTTTCATAACAAGGAGTAAATAGGGACAAGTCTTTGTGTCCCACTGAGCTGTGATGGACTCTGCGAGATGAGGAGGCTATTTCCCCTTCAAAGCAAATTGAACAGAATTGATTTGGTCCCATCCTCTGCGAGAGTGCAGCTTCAAAGAGAATGTTTCTCCAAGGCCTCGTAACCAGTGTCATTTCACTGAAGCAAGGCAAATCCCCTGTGTGTGTGATCCGGTCTCCAGTGAACGTCTGCTTAATTCATTCCTCTAAAAGACAATTAGTCTGTTCAATCAAATCCTTTGGGCCTGTTTGAATTCGGATAAGTCCAATTTCCCACTAAAGCTAATGATTAATCGCATTGATTACCCAATGTGTTCATAAATAGAATTTTTCATTGCCTCACTAAGTGAACCCGTCTTATCCTTGATCCCACAGCTTTGGTCATGCATCATAAACAGGTTTATTAATATGACTCATTATGGCCGCTTATTAAACTTGAATGCCCATCACAATGCATATGTATGAAATTTTAGCATTTTATTTTCACATCAAAAGGCCCATACGTACACTGTGGTAGTAATTATGTCATAAGAAAACGCTGTGAACGCGTATCCTTAAAGATCAACTCCGAGTTCAAGACGTTTGACTAAAAGAAGGGTAGGAAAACTTGGCCTCGGGCCGTTTAGTATTCAGGGTTACCGTGTTTCTTCTCTTTGATTCTTTTGGTGACGTGTGTTCGTAGCCAGGCAAACAGAAAATCAGACTTTTTCTCAAGGCTAACATACAAATGATGAAAAGAATGGAATAAAAACCAGTTCCGAGGGAACAAGAGATGGGTCAGTTCTCAGCTTTTTTTGCATGATTTTTGCAGAACTTTCTCTTGATTTTTTTGAACAGATCTAAGAGAGCGCTCGGCAAACTGCTGTGTTATCCTTCACTGTTTGAACTAGACTTGAATGAAATGTTCCCAAACATGAATACCAGTTTTACTTGGCTTGAGATGAATAGAATTTTATTTTAATGCATACTGGAGTAAAAGTTTAGCGTCGTTCTGTCAAACACGCAGTGTCTATTGTTCTGCTCACGGCTGATGGAATCGCTAACTGTACTTGTGTGGCTTTCAGATATCAGTAGATTAAAGGACATGGGAGGCTAGCAGTAGCGCCTGAGTTGAATGGAGGAAATCTTGCTTTCTCAAACCTATACGTGTCCATTAGTCAAAGCTTTTCCATGGTCCTTCTTTATTTATTGAGAAGCTCTCAGGAATTGCTTTAATCTGCAGCTCTGTCCGTGTGCAGAGTAGGCAGGCAGCCATTCACTGAGCTGCTTGAACACGGTCTCGCCAGCAGGTACTATGGATCTATTAGCCCCAGCCACCGCTCGCCGTGCCGTGAGCGCTACAGTATGCACACAATGGTGCTTTGTGGTGACGAACAAAACATGGAAGTCATTGAATGGACCTTTTTATGCGATGCATACATGCTCAGTCATGCGCATCACCTGTAACACTCCGCTTCTGGCCATCTGAAGGAGGAAGTATCCGTTATTGGAGAGTGATAAGAATCTGCTGTATGTTTAATTTGATGCTGAGATGTGCGCCTATACAGAAAAATACAAACGTGTAGAAATGTGTTAAAATATATGTATATATATATATATATATATATATATATATATATATATATATATATATAGCTGTATTGGGTACTGCTTTTTCATATTTTCCAAATGTTAAGTTTACAGGACTGAGAAATGAAGCTCGTTTTCAGCTTGACTGCAGTGCGTTGTTCAGGTCATCCAGTGAGCTCTGACGTGACTTCATCGAGCGCTGAAAATGGCAATACGTTTTTAAAGGTTTTCATATGCAGATACAGAAAACGACAGGAAGTCAGATGCTTGCAGAAATAATTAAGTACAGCACACCTACCGCTGCGTGCAGCGGCACACACATCCATACACACCCTCATCACCAATTCAGGCATGACGGATTAAAGTGAACCTGAGCTGGTGATTCAGCCGCAGCGTACACACCCCTTTGCATGAAACCAACCCCACACACTTACACTGAGCTCACTACACAGCCTATTAGCTCATGTGCCAATGCACATCTGCACATGGGAACTTCTTACCAGAAAATCTGAACATGTACAAACAACCAACAACGGTAATTTACACGTACGTGAATGCATTCTTTCAGATGCATACAATCAGCTGACCTTCATTAGCAGAGGGTAGCCTTCCAGTATTAGCATCAACCCTCCAGTTTAAATGAAAGCTTAATTAAAGGCTGAAGTGTACTTGAATATGCTGATGTGCTGGGCATTAACACGCTGCCAGAAGACAGGACAACATGCAAAAAGTGAATACAAATGAGGCGTGCTTCCCTTTCCCCTTATGCACACATTGATATGAGGCCTCAGACACTTGTAAGGCAGAAAGCTAGTCGAGATGCAACGGGCAGCTTTGGTGTACAACATCCCTCTAAGAACCCCCAGATAACAGTGCATGATGGGAAACAGATGTGCTACAATTGTTCAATTAACCCCCAGTCCTCTGATGCAGAGGGTCCCTGAATATCCCAACATGCTCGGCTGCAACTATCTGCAAAGCGGGACCCAGGGAGACATGTGGACAACAGAAATGAGACAAAAGAGGAAAACAAAAAGGATGAAAGGCAGTTTTTTTCCCTTCGACGGCGTGACACCAGAGGGCTGCGCGAGTGTAATTTATCAGCTTCTGAAGGCCACTGCAGACACATTTACTCACTGTGTCATGAAGAAACATATTTCTCCTCTGCCTGTGGAATCACCTCATATCAGCACTGTTCCCCTGTAACTGAGAGTTTCATTCAGCAGTGGAATAAGATTGTGTCCCTGTGTGCTATACCATCCATGATTAGAGTATTTTTCAATGTTAAATTCCATTATTGATGCACACAGTGTCAAGAATAGTGAATTACATGTGCTGGAATTGGCCAGACTTGTATCTGACTGTTCTGTTCCTAAGGCGTACCGCTCTAATGGCTTTGATGAGGGAGGAATAAGACTTCTATTCATTCTATTTCTCAATTCACAAATGAGGAGATGAAATTACAGTTCTGAGACATCGTCATCACGAGTCACTTACTGCTGGACGTCAGAGTTCTACCCACGAGCACAACAATCGAGGCTTAAATCGACTTAAATTTGGCAGGTTTCCTTTTCGTGGTCTTTTAGTGGAAGTAGATGGAGATACTAAAAAAGCAGAGGACATGATGCAGAAGTCACACTGACAAAGAGAGTGAAATGAGATGTGTGTTACTGGTGTGTGACTGCAGAGCTGGGTGCATCCACAAAGGTCCAAAACATCATTTTTAACCTGACTCTCCGTCATGTGCTGCATTGTTATTGTGAAGTCGGGCCTCTGCTCAGCGTCAGGTGTGACGAGCTTCTCTGTCATGACACAATGGTGACCATCGTGAATACAAACTGAGCACATTGTGGAGGTAATATCCATTTTTTCACGTTGTCTGACAACACAACATGAAGACACTAAAACCGCACCCAAGGCTTGCAATTACTGCACATTGTCAAGCAGAACTTCTTAGCCTTCACAAGTGTCTCATTATTCAGTGTGTGCGTGGAATCATGCCAGTTTCACACACGTGCACGGCTTTGCACTGGACTGCCGTTGGAGATGCAGCAGAAACTCGTAATCCACAGTAATTAATTACACACCAAAAATAGTAGATTCAGGTGCAACACGTTGAAACGCAGCACCACTTATGACCTCAAAATCCGCTCCTCCATGATTCACAGTGAAAGCAGCAGGTGAATAAAACGTATGTTTCCTGACGGTGCTGAATGAAACACAGCATCCATCTGCAGCAGATGGACGTAGACAGCCCGTCTATAGTGTGTGGATATACTGAGTCTACAGCCGCAAAGATATCAAACAGAATTAGTGCGTTGTTTTCAGTAACATGCACCTCTAAAGCTCTGAGGAAGATAAAATGATCAGAGCCTTCAGGCAGCTTCTGCATTCCCACATGATCCTGAGGCGCCTCTATTGTTTGTCAAATC
The DNA here is from genome assembly GCA_037975065.1 of Chaetodon trifasciatus. Lineage (NCBI taxonomy): Eukaryota > Metazoa > Chordata > Actinopteri > Chaetodontiformes > Chaetodontidae > Chaetodon > Chaetodon trifasciatus. Next base: position 325,712 of record JBBMOE010000055.1, on the reverse strand, counting down.
TGGTCTTATTACCTTTATTATTTCAGCTGATATTATGCTTACATGGTGTATATACTGTTCCTCGTTAGGGATTTGATCAAACAACCAGTTAATTGATGCGCAGCAAACTTGGCCGTGTGCTGTGGTATTCCAGCATGGAACTGGCTGGTTCATATGGCTGTGGGCTAAATCTAATAAAGCTGGTGAGTAGCCTGCTGCGCGCACTGTGCTTAATGCCAAATTAAAGCTTTCTGAGGAAGATTTAGGCAGTCAGAGGAAGTGGAATCACCTGAAAACACAACAGTTTTAAAGACAGTATGGCTCTTAGCAAACAGCTGTCTCTTATATTTGTTTCTATGAGCGACCTCTGTCACATTTCATGCAGCCGTTTGATTTCTTCTTAATATAAAGATACTGACTGGTGCCGTAGTCAAAGAGATGCCATAGTCTATTTGCGTTGGGACATTCTGGCAAGTTAATCCAATCATCAGTATTGCGAGGTATTTTACTGTGTGTGTGTGTGTGTGTGTGTGTGTGTGTGTGTGTGTGTGTGTGTGTGTGTGTGTGTGTGTGTGTGTTTATACACCGCTGCCTCTAACATATCTTGGACATATACGTTGTGCTGATATGTGTTGCACGTGTGCACGGTACATCTGCAGGCGTTACCTGCCTGCCTCCAGGTGTGTTGTGCAGCATGAGGCGAGGTGAAGCCTTTTGTTGGAGGTGATCGTCTGTCGGTGCTCGTCTGTGTGTCATTAAGCTCGCGCTCATACCTGAGCTCTTACTACCCTCTGGCCACCCCATTCAGAAATTTCTGCGGTCGCCCCTGACAGACCAATCATCCGCGGTCATTTGTGCACATACCAGCCGCGCTGCGCTGCGCGAGGCACACATCCTTACAGTAGCTGTCAGATGCGGTCGCGCGCACCAACCGCACACCGACCAACCACCGAAAACAGCGATCATCACCGAGTTGGAGAGAGGAAGAGGAGGCTCGCTCTGCGTCTCTCCGCGGCTGCTTTCGTCTCACTTGGATAGGAGAGCTGTTTGTGTCGGCGTGCCAAGATGAACCAAACCGCCACCGTATCGCATCAAGTTAAATGCCAGTCCACGAAGGCCATCAAGGTAAGGCTGCAATGAACTTCTTCGTGCTTCACGGAACTCTGTGGCAGCGGCAGCAGCTCTGTGGCAGCTCCAAACTTCAGTGCGGCTTTGGTGAGCGGGGATGCGCATTGACGCACAGGGCTTTGGAGACGGTTTGGACATATGCATGTCCGCGTCCCCATCACAGCCCGCTGAAGTTGCGGCTCCTATATGAAACTGTTTGACATGAGAGTAAGCAGATGATCCGACTCCTCTGGTCTTGACGTCCAGTGTGAATGTGTTGGACGAGGAGGCACACACTGGCGCAGTGGGCAGATTTCATTCATATCACGTCGTGCTCCTTTTTATTTTATTGTCTGAATAAGCTGAGAGAAATTATAGAGGCCGTCTTCAAACAGAGTGTCTGTCCGCCGCTTCCAGGCGTTCACAGAGAGAAAAGGATGCCTGGATTGGTCCTTGTTGGCGCATCAGTTGCTTAACTTTACCGTGCATGGTCTCAGGAGATCACCCTGATTTCCATGAAAAGTGGCTGCAAGGAGGCAGCAAGGCGTGTGTGTGTTAGGGACGGTGTGGCGGCAGGTAACGCAGGTTAACGCCGCCGTTTTCTGCTCGAGTCACGATCGAGAAACGTCTCCGCGCGGCAGCATCCGCATTGTCTTCATGCTGTGCACTTAAACCTGAGCTGTGAAGGAGTGGGGATTTTCTGCTGGTGTGTGTGTGTGTGTGTGTGTGTGTGTGTGTGTGTGTGTGTGTGTTTGTGTGTGTGTGTGACTCAACAGCAGTATCGATTTTGCCGCGGGTTCTGCATCACTTTTCAACCTCGAAGTCCCACCAGAGAAATTTAGCTTGGGGCAAATCTATCGATCCTCCTCCTCACCATCCCAAAGGCTGCAATTCTGGAATACAAGGCCGAGTGTTGAGAATTAGTGAAGTTCAGTTTAGCATGAGAGATGGCTGAAAATATGAAATTGGTTAATATGATCCGTGGTGCTTTTTTTTTTCTCTCCTGGTATTTCACCATTTTGAAGGAGGGACTGGCTGGAATGACTGAGGCAGGTGCAGGTGCAGGTGCTGTTGTCAGCTCTGGATGCTGAGTGTGAGACATCAGCAGCGTCTCTTGCCGCTTGTACATCCATGTGTGCTCCTGATGGTGGGTCCCTCGCTGTGACCCCTGAGCTGAAGCCAACTCTTCATCTGTCATCTGTCTTCGCAGTGCTGACGCTCACCGCATCCTTTCTGTAAAGCAACAAACAGGCTGCTCATAAAAGGCACTGGGCTGTGTTTAAAACGAGGTTGCGGCTGTCAGACTGCACGTTTTGGGTGCAGTGCATTGTGGGATGCATCCTGCTGAGTACTGCTAAACATCTTTAATGTTAATTCCCTTTTTTATGATCAAGCAAGTAAGCTGAGTTCTTCATTGAGTTCTTTTGTTCCAGCAGCACACGCAGGACGACTCTTTGATATTTCCGGCGTGTTGCACGTGGCTTCTTTTTTTCATAGCTTTGTCCATTTCTGTCTGTTCATTGCTGAAATTTGGCAACACAGCAAAATTGCTATCACGCCACGAGTCCAGTGGGACATTTTACTTGGAGGTAAAACTGAAAGGTACCCACCAAATAACAGTTTGGATCATTATTCTGTTGTGATCCTTAGTTTTCTATTCCAAATTAGTTTGGCTAAGCTGAGGGTGAGACTTTATTTTTAGCGTTGTTTCCGTCTTCCCTGATCTCAGCGAGTGCCTTGGTGAGGAGAACGTCATCAGAGATGACGGCCAGCCTTTGTGAATAAGACCCATGTTGTGATAAACAAGCATTATCCGTTAAAGCCTCTGAAGACGAGGCTCCACATAAACGAGCAGCAGTCATCTTCAGGTATCATTTATTCAGTTTAACACTCAAAAGTTCAGTTAATCTCTATCATCAGGACTGTGTGGGCTTCATCATCATCGGCTTTTGATTCAAATGTCCTGATTGGTTCACAGAAGTGCGTGACATCACCTTTTTCCAACCTGCCTCCGCCCACATTAAACCAGCGAGACAAACAAAGACAAAAACACAAATGCAGAAACGTCGACTGCGAAAAGACCAAAACTGTTGGAACTTTTGCAGAAAATAGTTTGGTTGTTTTTGATTCTGTCATTCATTTTAAGAGGCTGACTGAGGAATTATGTTTTCAGGGCCTTTAAGCAAAAGCAGCCTGCCAGATAAAAGACAAATCTCAGCAAGGTTGGTGGCATGGAGTCACTGAAGGTCCATTGATTTGCTTTTTGTCAAATCTTAAATATGTCTGTTGTTGCCTGTGAACAGCCGCTTGGATGTCTACACTCTTTGGCTTCAACTGTATGAGTCATGAGTCATTTCGCAAAGTCAAGTCATTGAGACGCACTACACCAAAGTGTCAAAACACACCTTTCCTTGAAATGGTTGAATCTTTATACCTGTGTGAGACTGTTAATGGAATAAGAGTTTCGCAGTCAGTCGGGATGGAGCAGCGTATTCCATCAGTTTCACTTGAATTACCTACAAACTCACAGTGGCAAGGACGGTCATTTGGGAGTTTGGGGCTGCTTTAATCCAGTGAGGATCAATAGAGGTTCTTGAAAGCAGCTGATTGGCTTCAGGAGCCGAGGAAAAGAAACAGACAGGGCAGAAATGACTGGTCTTCAATGGACTGAGCGCACAGAAAACCAGTCCTGTTGTGTTAATCCCAAAAAGAGCTTGTGTAATATTTTTTTGCATTGGTTCGCTTCACTGCAGCTTCAGGTACTGACACATATTGACACATGGACAAATAAAAGAACACGATATTCTGTACATAACTGTAAACAGTCTGTAAGAGTCTAATACATTTCAAGTTTCTGAACAGTGAGCGAATACGATCCACACGGCGTTCCACAGGAACACACTCGCTGAGCCGAATTAGTTTCAGAATCTTTACTTTGTCTTATGGTGACAATAAACAGAGCTTGAATTCCATTCTTTGAGAATATTCAGCCTCATATTCGGTTGCCTGGAGGGTTGCCGTGTAAGAAAAGACATTTTGTGAATGTCTGTGTGCAGCACTTCTCTCTTTTATGGCCTGTCTTTTCACTTTTAGAGAAAAGGCACTGGAGCCGGGCTGCCTGCTGCATTCGAAATCAGCGTCGTATAAAACTTCCCCAAATCGGTGAGCACTGGTTTGGAGTCTCTGACACCCCGAGGCATCTGCTGCAGCTCGGCATGATGCACTTTGCCTTCAGCTCACAGCGAACCTGTCTCGGAAATCAGTCAAACAAGCAGGGATCATAGTCAGGATTAAGCACTCTGAAACTCCCGTGTGTTGCACAAAAAAACGCTAATCTCTCCATGTCTGACCCCCATCGTCTGGCTCTGAGGTCTTAACAGCTCTCTGTTATCCTCTTAAATGCCCCCTCTTCATATCATAGCTGTGTCCTTACGCCACATGCCAAGATAAGAAATCCAATTAGGACGAGGAAGCAGATTTTTCGTGGGCCTTAACTCCTGGGGTCTGGCTGAGTTTGAGCCTGGATGCGGCCTGAAGCTCATGCCATCGCTGGTCCTTGGAAGTGTCAGGTCCACCCACGTGCAGATTGCAGCTATAAAGTGGGATTGTCAGAGAAGGGAGGGAACTCTGTCGGAGATCCTCTCATGGTGCGCACATCAGTGATGGGAGCACAAGGTCGTATACGAGAATGTGCTATATTTCACAAGCTGTGCTGTAACATTGTGGCTTTAACACTGAATTTACACAGCAGGGCTCTCGACAGGACGTTTGGGTGAAAGGGACAGTCAGAGATTTATGTAAGTGACAAGGACTGAGGTTATTAATTTTTTATTTTTTTTTGAAATACCAATTTTAGGATTCTGTTTCATCTGTGTGTGAAGGTATCCGACACCCTCTACATTCAAGCCATTTATAGTCACATCACTTCTCGAGTGACGAAAAAGAGCTTTGAGCTGCCTTTGTTGTATGAAAGATGCTATACAAATTAAGTTTATTATTAATATTAAAAAGCTGAAAATTAAAGTGACATTAGGTGTTTAAGCAGTGGGAACAACAGTGTCCTAAACCAGATGTGTTTGATAAAATCTCTGCCCTCGGAAAGCTGCACAATTAAAGCAGTTCAAGAGAAAGCAATTAGAAAATAACAGGCTCTTAATCACTACCTCTACCTGTGTACAGCTAACCAATGTATAAACACTAAGATTGGGATTACTTACTTTGTGTTTTTGTTGAATCTTGTGAGTAAGTTGCAGAAATCTTATCAGGATGTTCAACAAAAGCCATGAAAGCAGTTTCCATGTTCTTTTCGGATTTTTCAAATACGGTGAAAGTGCAGATGTTATGCTAATAACGGATAATGTAGTTTGGAGCTGCTAGCTTCAAGCAGAGATGAGGTAAGCTCACATCTTTTGAGCTCCACACCTCCAGTCATCCTACGGTGACTCAAGTGACATCACTTGAGGTAATTTATCAGACTTCACGCAGCTCCCTCTGGAGTTTTCATACCATACATGAGTGATTTCCAACACCTGTAATAAGACTTTGATGTGTAAATTAGTCGAGTTCTCCTTGTAGATGAGGAATTGTGGGTTTGTCCCGCTCTAACTAACTCAGGGACTTGTCATCATCTTGGTTTTGTTGAAGCTAATGGTCAGGCCGGTATGCCTGTGTGAACTGGTCAAAGAGGGTTTGCAGGTGTTCCTGGGAGTGTGTCCAGGGTGATGAGTGGTCTGACCTTTGCTTTAGCTTCGATTACTGACTGTCCTTGTGTGGAGGTAGACTCCCATAGTTGATGTTCTGAAGGTTTTCCGCAGGAGGAGGGGAAAGAATATCGAAACAAATTGGACGCCTTCACACTTAACTGCTTGACACCATAACAGATTTTGAAAGGGGTTGAGGTGGACCCGTCAAACTGGATGGTGCCTTGCGAGTTTTGGGGCCAATCTGTCCATTCAAACATCTGGAAGAGGTCGCTCATACTCACAAGGTCGAAGGCTTTTGTAAGGTCAGGTTGAGTTTGAGTTTTTCCTGCTCTCTGCTGTTGTCCTGCAGCTGTCTCAGAGGGAAGATCATACCTGCAGTCGATGTTCCTGCTCTTAGCCCTGCCTGTGACTCTGGGTAAAGCTTCCCTGAAGTCTGTTCAGTGCAGCGCTAGCAAAAGGTTTACTGGTGATACTGAGTAGAGGGATGCAGCAGCAGTTGTTGGAGTCGCCTCTGTCGCTCTTGTTCTTGTACAGAGTGAGGACACCTTCTCTTCAGTTTGAGTTTGTGAAGAAAAGCAGGCTTCCCACACTTCTACCCAGCATTTGAGTTGTTTCGAGCTGTCAGCAATCTGAAATTATCATCTGGAAGTATGATTTGGTAATTCATAGGTAGTGGTATGTGCAGAGCTCAATGAGACACTGCCCATTCTCACTCATTTTACTAATGCCACGGTGTTTTAAGCTGTACGGCCAGAAGTCTGCACCAACTCTTGAACTGAAGTCACTAAGTAAGTGAAGTTGTTCATGTTTAGGGGTATTTTTTTTATGGTCCCTTTCACTTGGTGAGTCTGATGAGTTGAGTCGAGTTTCCTGAAGGGTCGAAATGTCAGTTTTTTGCTTCTGGAGTTGTCTCTTGGTCTTGGTGTCATGGTCCTGATGTTCCAGCATCCCAAATAAAATACTGGAGTTTTTACTTTCTTTGTCATGTTTGCTTCCCAAATTTACAGCCCACTTGTCTGGGTAAATCCATAAGCTTCATGCGTCTCTGTGACATCTGAGGAAGGGATTAAAACCGGTAACTGCAAAGTTAAAAGCAGCTGGAACAATGCTTCAAAACCCTGAACTGCCTGACAGACTCCAAGCTGTGATTTCCGTCCGGGTTTGCTCCATTAACCTTTTCCTTTTGAGACGATACCCACAAGGTAGTGGGTGCTATTTTACCCATAGGTGGAGCAGTGATTGATGAACGCCATGGTGTGTCCACTCACTGGTGGGTCTTTGAGACATGCCTCTTGAGCCCACTTCTGTTCTGAAATCCCCTTGCAGGTCAGTCTCGGATCGCATGACACCCAGCTACCACGTGTTGCTGCAGGAGTCTTGGTGGTGAAAGGGTACATACTGGCAGTGGAGGCTTAAGCACTCGGGTCCCTCTTTACTGCTCAATGTTGAAGAGCTAGCCAATGGTAGGCATGCAGAGCAAGTCGCTAATGCAAAGCTACTGTTCGCTGTGTTCTTCAACGCTAACACACGTGTGAGAAAAAAGCTAATTGAATCCTGGTTTACCAGTATTTATTGGTTGCAAAGTTGAGTATACTGAAGAGTGAGTCTTCATTAGAAAGCCTCTTCACCCATAATGATAATGAATTATTTACTCTGCGTTACATAGGCCAAGTGGAGGGAGAAAATGCACTAGATTGTCAGTAATGAAGTCCATGAAAAATGCCTGCTCTCAAAATAGAGCATTTTTGTCACTGGAGATATATTCAGAGTTTACACACTGACGTGCTTTGATCCCACTCAAAGCGAGCCTTATTTCAGATAAAGTACTTTGACAAGTTCTTATGTTGCAGTTGAAGTGAAAGCTACTCAGATTTTAAAGAGAAGTAATGAGGACAACACTGAGGGAGACTGAGCTGCAGTCTGTCCTGAGTCAGGGAACAAAACAAGTCTTAGATTGAAATTTCTACTGTCATGTCTGCTGCTGAAGGATCAATGAGGTCGTTTAATGGTTTAATGTGAAACTTGTCCGTCCTTAAAAGTGTTTGCCTTCAATCTGGAAAGCCGGATCCCAGCAGATATATCAAGTGATGCTTCCTAGATTACTGATGGTTGCTCTGTATCGCGTGATATATTTGTGTGATAAAAGACAGAAGAATATGAAATGATGGAGAATGTTCAGAAAGATGAACACAGGTAGGATCACTTGTCTGGATAAACAAAATATTGAATTCCCAGATGCTTCATTCATAATTCACATTGTATGTAAATAACAGCACGCTCAGATGCACTTTTCCTCCGAGGTTTATCCCGTCGCTGGCAGGAAGACCACCATCGTTTGCAATATCTCTGCCAGCGTGCGGCACCGATAGCTCTCATCGCCGTAACTCGGCACACTGGATGCTCAACAACTCAGCCGGCAGGTTATTGAACCTGCGAGGCGTTCCCCTGTTCTGAAGATCTATCACATAAACAGTCTTTAAAAACTGCTCGGGACTGGCTGGCTCTGGGAGTGATAGATTGCTTGAATCAGTCTCATAAGAATGATTGCATTGGCTCTTGAGTCTCTGAGTCTATAAATTATAGAGCTATGCCAGCTGATCTCAATCCATCCTCCTCTCCGAGCACATCTCTCATTCCCAAGACTCACCGATAGATGTATTGCTAATTTGTTTTGTGGTTGAGACGTATCTGCCATTCATTTGCATGAGAGTGCTTCCTCTGGAGAAGGCTTATTTGTCCCTGTAAAGAAAAAAGATGCAACATGATATAACCTCTCATTTGCCCAGCCATGCATACTCTGCTTACCCTCATGGGTCCTGTAGAGTTCTTGCTGCTGCGTAATGACTTCCTACTTTAAGATCTAAAGTCGATGCTCCTGAGAACGTAATAGAAGTCAGTGTTGTTAAAAAAACAATTAGACGCTCAAACATTTGCTCTAAAGCTAAAAAGCAAAGTGTGTAAAGATGTAGGTGGTACAGCTCTTCCCATAAGACTCTCTGAGGGTCACATTTTACTGAAGGAGCTCAGTACAGTTGAAAACACAATCACAAAGACTGATGAGTTCATTCGCATGCTGAGTTCGTCTCGCGTTATTTTTCTCTGCTTAAGTGTGTGTGATGGTGCCGTGTCTGCAAATGAGAAAGCCATGGAGAAGAAGATGCCATTTAGATGCAATTTACTAAGTTCATTAAGGCAAGTTATGCAGTTTTTATACAAGAGAGTGAAGTAACTCTTAATTTATCACTGTTATAAAGATTTTGCAAGAAGTTTTATTTCTGCGTGTCTAATGAAGTAGAGCCTTTGGAAGTCAAGTCAGTGAGATTACGTCAGGCCCAAATGGGCTTCAGAGCCTGCTGTGCAGTGAAATTAATAGGTGTGAGTGCATAATGGAGTGCTAGCAGGATACACTGATTCCTGAGGTGCAGAATGACTACGTTTCGAGTGGAGTTTTGGTAATGAAATAAGCCATAAAGTCCTCTCTGTGCTATAATTTAAAAGAATTAATTTAGTTATGATTAGTTTAGGTTAGTAATTATCTAAGAGATTAAAGAAATGAGAAAGATTTTTTTATGGGTGTTTTAGTCGAGAATGACAGGAGGGATTTCATGCAGCAGCTCAGTGATCAGGAGGCATTCAGGTTTTTTTTAACTGATTCATTAAATTCCCAGATCTGGGCATATCTAAACAAGAGTTAAACTCTTGTTTGATGCTTTGTAAAATTCCACCCATGCGTGGACTCTTAAGTGTTTGGTATATCCCACAGGTGCATGTTTTTGTTTGCTTTATGTCTTTCATGGTGTTTCCGTATGGAAGAGCCATATGTTTTGTCTTGCCTGGTTGTCCTGATTGCAGCAGAAATGCTTAGAGACGTGATTTTGAATTAATGCCGTTTTTCAGAAGCCGTGTACAGAAAACGGGCTTTCTTTGGGGCCTCGGGTGAATCCAGGACTTCACATACATCAGCAGTGGTTTCAAAGTGTCGACACAGGGTCGGGCAGAAATCTGATTACTGACCAACTCCACACAAAGTGGGCTTTTCTTTGTCTCTGTTTTTTTACACACAGGACGCTGACATAACAACAATCATGCAATTTCTCAGAAACCTAAATCACCTGTGAATAGTGTTTTTTTGTACTGGATAAAGTGTGCATAGTTCACTGTTGACCACATTGTTGGAGTATCTATTCTCACAACTATGTGAAAATTGTTGCCTGGACATTGAGTTCGTCTGTGACAGCAAGTGAGGGGGCGTAATGGTAACATAATGGGTTTGTCATGTGACATTTTGACATTTGTCTGACAGTCTTTGATTTCTGTCAGACATTTGTCTTCCTTGTCAAAACCTGGCGCCTACCTTTCCCACAATGCAACACGCCCGCTGACAGATTCTGGGCACTCTTCTTTGTAACACCTCCAAATGAATTTCATGTTCAGACTTGGTAGTCTTCAGCCCCAACCGCCACTGACTCAAGTGATGTCACTTGAGGATGTGTATCAGACTTCACGCAGCTTCGCCTGGAGACACAGCTTTTTCCACCCGTGTAGAAATACTCCCCCGCACCTGTAAACTCACCTTGACGTGTAAAATCGTTGGAGTTCTCATCTCATGATATTCATAGTCTTTCAAACTTCACTTCAAGATTGATTTGTAAAAAAAAAAAAAAAAACAAAACCATAAACAACAACAACGATAAACATTGCACACCAATCAGAGAGTAATTTGAGAGCGCGTACTCATAGAAACTGGGGTTATGCCACATAACCAACGTTTGCTTGGTTTAACCATTTGAAAAACTTGTTTGAAACACGACAGTGAGAGAGATGAACCGGCCGACATATTGGCATACGGTCATGAGACTGAAGGTGTGTCAGGCGTCAAAAGCACGAGACCCTGATACAGTGCAGTTTTCTTTTGGAGGGACAATGACAACAGATAACACAACAGTGGAACAGCTGGCAGACTGAATCGGAGGTGGCTTTGTGAAGCGAGGTCATGCCCCATGCAGAGAGGAAGGAGCCAACCTGCAGCCTCAGTTCTGGGTATTTCATGAGAACTGACGTTTTAGAGAGATTTGCTGCTTGAACTGCAACACTGTCACCCCAAATACTGGTTTTCTATTGAGGACCAGTGCCAAATTTAATTTACTGCCTGTTGGTGGAGTCAATCAGTGACCACATACACACGCTTTTACTTTTCCTACTGTTTAAGTCTTTGTTCCAGTGCTTTGATGAAATGATGTTAGGTAGGTAAAGCATAGAAATAACCTGTGTTATTGTGAGCACATTAACATGCCGGCCTTGTCTGTGAGCCCCCTGAAGAGCGAGAGCAAAATCTGAATGTTTTTATTCTAATCAACATCAGCAGAGTATGTTTGGGGTGATCTACAGCTACTGCGACCTCGTCTTGTATGAAGGTGGATCTCAGATATATCACATACGCAGACAGTCTCCCGGCAGTGAGGATGACTTAATTAGCACAGATGTGGGTTTTATTTCAGGTTTAGACAGGAGGGCAGGGGTCAATTGTTGTTCTCGTGCTGAATATAGTCATTAAAACAAAACCTATTCATCACTTTCAGCAGCTGACACTATTGGCAGAGCTGTTTTTGTTCTGATTGATTTCTGGCAGAAGAGAGCGTATTGCTCGCCGTCTTGCCCCCGACATCAGGTCACGTCAGTGATCTTATATTAGTCCTGTGGAGTGTTTTAGCGTCTTCTAGCTCATTGATTTCATTCAGCCTCACTGCTGTTATCCACCTTGTTTGCAGCCTAAACAGGCAGCTTTTTATATTGAAAAGCTCTGAGAAACCCACCGTATGCTAAGCCTACAGGCAAAGTTAGCAACTAGCAAGTGAACAGAAACATTTCATTTGCCCCCAAGTGGCCAAAAATGCAGCAAGACAGCGAGCTACTGCAGCGGTTGTATTTGAGTTTACATGCTGCATATATTTAACGATTTAAAGGACCAGTGTGTAGGATTTATTGGCATCTAGCAATGAGGTTACAGACTGCAACCAGCTGAATACTCCTCGCGTCACCCTTCCTGCTAGAATCCTAAAAAAAGACCAAAAACCCACTCTAGAGCCGGTTTCCTTGGTCCAGTCTGGGCTACTGTGGAAACATGGCGGCGCAGCATTCCTCTGTAGATATAAAGAGCTCATTCTAAGGTAACGAAAACCCAATTTAAGGTGATTATACACTAATGAAAACATAATTATGATTACTACATTTCATGCCTGCCAGTAGATCCCTGTAAATCCTGCACACTGGACCTTTAATTTGAGAATTACATTTAAACCTCCCTGAGCGGCTGTAAGTCGTTCCTTATTAAGTGATGTCATGAATGAAACAACCTTATCTCAGCTGGTGCAACAGCCTGCAGGACCCTCCAGGACTTATAGCAGTAGTATCATGTATCTTGGTAAGGTTACCACAGTGCCACAGTAAGCAGCATCAGCTGCACCCTCCAGCTTTCATATATATATGTGTAACAAGTTTTAGTGGCCTGGTTGTAGCTCGACCGCAAGAGTCAAGCAGGAAACCATCTGTTTCACAGCTTGCCAGCAGTCTGTCCAGCGGTTCCCTGCCTCAACACGCTGCCAAGTTTCTAAGTTGAAAGCTAAGGGGGACATTTGCGCTGTGAATACATAAACCAAACGCAGTATGCTCTTCGGCCAAACTTTAGTACACCGAGGAGTTTATCCATCACCTAATATTCAAGGGGCGGACTCCCTGTTTCTCTGTTTTTAAATGATTATCACCTCTGGTTCACAGTCTTTGCAGTGGTCAACTTTGACCCAAAAGTCTTGTGGTCTTTGTGGTTAAAAAGATTATAAGATTATATAAGATTAAAGCGCTTCTGTCACCTTTTCTTTCATTCAGTAGTCACAGAAAATATCTCTGACTCCTTGTGCAGCAGTAAGTGTGTTTACTCCACTTACTGTCATATGTTCCACAGACCTTTACCCTTTCATAAGTACTCCAAATGTCTGTTTGTATGTACTTTAATATTCCCACGGTATGTCGAGTCCTTAAACATTCCATTTAAACGAGGCAGTATGTAAATGTCACACGCTGGGTACTTGACTGTGCACCAACCTTGTATGGCTTTCTGTTGTATTTCCTCTGCACTGCAGTATGTGTGAACTTTAACGTGTACACTCTGTGCTGTGAAGATGCATTTAGACTTCTTATAAAGGATAAGCAAGATCCAGAGTTCAATCACTGTTGAATATCATCTGAATACTGCTAGCATGTTTTAGGACTTTGTGAGAGGATGCGGTGGAGAATCAGCTGAAGCAGAGGAGAGAAACGGTCACGAGTACGTGCTGACAGCTCGTTGTTACTGCAGGTAACATGGCCAGCGAGGGGCCACGGGGCCACCTCGGCTTTCAAATGACTGTCTCCTGGCGGTAGAAGACATTTATAAAGGTTTAATTCAGAATGTTAGTGTGGGCCTAAAAGGCATCCTTTGACATTTCATTTATTTTCTCTTTGTGTTTTACTGAGCTGGGGAAGGAAATGTTCTGTTCTGTCTGTCTGTCTGTCTGTCTGTCTGTCTGTCTGTCTGTCTGTCTGTCTGTCTGTCTGTCTTTTTAATCTAAAGATAAACTGGGTCAATTCCAGTGCAAAGTGATTAAAAAACGCTGGCTGGGATGATGCTTTTGCTCGGATGCATGTAAACACGTTCGCTAACGTACGCTGACAGACGAGCGCACAGCCAACCTCAGCAAGGTGTCACGTTGACCTACGCATCAAGCAAGCTGATTGGCTGATGCAGCCGCAGCCAGGAGGCAGATTCCAAATGGAGAAAAGAAAAAGCTCAACATGATACACTTCAGTGTGAACCTGGTTAGTGTCTGCACGCGTGCATCGTGCACATTCGCCTCCATGCAGCCCAGAGACGTTCGTCCCAGCCTTGACAATAATTTCAGGATTTCATTTCAATCCAAACTGTGAAATTATGTACAAAATTATTGTCAAGTAGTGCAGGTGAGAAGAAACAGTCTCTCACCTGATGCAAATTGTAAAAGTAACTCGCTGCATTTACTCAACTGCTTTTTGAATTTATTGTACTTTAGCGGAGTCCATTTTCATCTGCTTTACGCTTCTGCTCCACGAGATCTCAGAGACAACTATTGTACCAATTTATTTGTTAACTTTAGTCGCTGTGATTCAGATTAATTATACAAAATGTAATCAACAAATGAATTCTGTTGTGCTATTAGAGGTTAAACTTAGAAGACAAGCGACCCAGAAGTATATAAAGTATTTAAAATTAGCCCCCCATCACACATGAATGCATCAATAGTCATAATCCAGTAATATACATTATTCTGAAAAGTACATTTTGATGCTATTGTGTTAATTTTGAATGCATATCATGAGTGTTTCTACACCTAAAACCACTGGTTTTTCCCCAGTATGAGACAGTGTTTACTGGTCTGCTTTGGGAAAGGCTCTCGTCCTCCAGACGCCTGTTTATTCTCTCACTGTTGCTGCTGTCATGATTCAGGATGCATGATGCTGACACTCATCTCACATCTGATAACTGATTGCTTTCATGGTCCTTTTGCACGATCGTATTGCCAATATTTATCATTTCATTGCAGTGCAAGCATAGCGACTACCCATCATGCTCTAATTTTGATATTTGGTGCAGACTGTGAACAAGTGATTTATTGGTAATTGATTTGTTCTGCTGCACAGGGTAGTGGACAGTAGGTGGATCAGTGGAAGATCTTGCTGAAAAAACAAAAACTTAGATATTAAATTGCTTAAAAGCTGGGAAGTAATAGTCACATTTGAACAGATTATTATATCATCCAGCACTCACACGGCATAATCACAGCGTCATGAACTGAACCCGCAGCGCAGTTTCATATATTCATGCATAATTTGTGTTAATATCGAGTGATTTAACGATGGTGTGAGCTGACGGCTGACCTCCCAGTCAGGCTGCTGGTCAGGGTAGAGCAGATAACCTGCGATGAGGCTGATGTGGTCCTCTCCTCCCCTCTCTGGGGGCTGCGTGGGAGACTGTCTTGCTCCGCTCCGCTGTCGGCTGGAAAACAACAGGTTTGATCTGTCGGCCGTGCTCACCGTCTGCTGAAAGGTTGCTCTTTAAACAGAATCTAAAATGAGCGGTGAGGGGAAGGCAGCGCTGCTTTCGGCCCTGATGACTGTTAAACCTGCACCTGGTTGAGGAGGCTTTCAGACAAAGGAATCTCTCAGCACCAAGGACTGTTCCTCCTTCAAAGTACGGCCTTTACAGACGCTTCTCAAGCTGATGTTTCATTCTGCTACCCTCGCTCATCTGCCACAGAGGCAGGGTGTTGATTGGTGCTGCACCTCGAGATTAATATGTGAAAACCTGGCCAATTAACAGCGGGTTTGAAACCTGCCTCAGGTGCTAAGTAGAGAGGATTTTCACTTGACTTACTAGAAAAAACGTTCATTTTCAGATGAACAGTTGCATAATGTAGAACCAGTTCTCAGAGGTTGTGCGATGGTCTTAACTCTTGACACACTGTTCCCATGGCATCATTTAGCAACACCTTAGAGTTTAATCGAAACCCTTTTACCTTTGTTTCAGTTTTATAACGAGGGAACTGGACCTCCAGCGCTTTGAGGCACCTGAGTGTAGAATACATTTGCAGTCCCTGACTGGATATTCACTGAGCAAAATAGGCTGGACTGTGAAATGAATGCATTCCTCATTGCCTTTGCCGTGGCCTGAGGCTGCCCAAGAACTCTGGGGAGAGAGGAGTTATTGCTTAAGTGTGCTATGTGTATGCTCTGTGCATTTGTATAAAGTGTTGTACCAATGTGCCCGAGGAGGAAGCAGAAGCTCATCCCAGGAACACAGAGGAGGGGAGGGGAGGGGAAGAGGTGTCAAAACATTAATGAACGGGTGCGTGTTCCTCCATTCACTGCTCCAGTGAGGTGACAGAGCTGCAATAATAGGAGCTGCACATAATGAGTCGCAGCAAGAGGAGAGTACACAGAAACACACACTCACACACACACACTGCTTAAAAATCCTGCTTACAAAGAGAGCCACTGGCCCCTGTTGGTTAGCAGAGGAAGTGACCGTGTGCTGGACACGTTCAGCTGGACTGGGCTCAGTTCTGTGGTCCCTCGTGGTCGTCTCTTCCTGCATTTACAGGCTTTTGGCTCAGTCTCGCGTGTCTTATCTCGACATGCAGTACAAGTATTATTATTTTCAGTGGAAGTGGGGAGACTTAGAAATGCCAGCAATTAGCGCAAGTGGTGTTTATCGTGCTCTGGTTTCACAGTTTGAAATGAATGACGGCTGTACTTGTTGTATTAATTATCTGGTTTGAGCCAAATGATTTCAGGATGTTTTAGTTTTAATTCAATTTCCCAGTTTAAAAAGTGATTTCAATCATTTTCCTGCAATTATTTGACATTTCGTCTTCCAACAAGCTTCCTCGTTGCATCTTGATTCAAGATACTGACACCAGCAAATCCTCGTGGTTGGTTGGATCTTTGTGGTGCGTTCAAGTGCGTCTTACAGAAGACATGAGACGACACACGGCGTTTGATCGCTTGGCTCATAACTGCTTTACATCTTTGAGGTCAACTTAGAGTTCAGGGTGTCTTAAAACGGCAGCGTCTTCAGTCTGGAGCTCGCTCTGTCTGACGCTTTGGTCGTGTTGTCATGAAAGCAGCCTGTGCGGGATCCTCCCTGAGCTTTAGACCTTTAGCTTGACGTTCAGCTGTCTTCATGTGCTTCTTTATAAGCATCTCTGAAAGCTGTTTTTTAATCATCACTTCAGACTGAAGACACTGAACATTAGCTGCCAACACAGAGAAACTCACTCCACACTCGATAATCACTCCCCTTCCACATGCTCCAACAGGAAAATTCCTCTGAAAGCGAGACCGTTCACGGTGCAATGGGATTTAATGGCGGTAATAATCTGTAGCAGTGAGACCTGACAGGTGATGTAATTTCCTGGGCCTTTGCTTTTCTTCTAATCTGGTTTAATAGGATGCGAAGCTCCGGTTGTGCTTTAATCTCAGTGAACAGACCACAATCCTTTACCATGCTCATAGCCCAGCTTGATATGACAGAGTACTCAGCAAGTTATTTACTTGGAAAGAGATTACTCTGTGCGCTGAAAGCCAAAGGTGATGTAAGTTTAGCTGCGGATTGTTTTTGCCAGTGTACTGCTCGGGGATGTTTTGGGGCTGACAGGGACACAACGCCGGCTATTCATTGGTATTCCGGCGCGGCTCTGCCTGTCTTGCTGTACTATAGAATGCATAGACTTTGTGACAAAGTTGATGAAGCATGCATTTTCATCACAGTGCCAGGACAGAGCCCCGACAGAGAGCGGAGGAAGCATTAAGCAGCGGCGGGAAAAAAAAATGGGGGAGAACATAAGGAGTTATGCAATGTGTGCACAGGTCGCAGTACGTGTGTGTTTTTGCTTGTATATCTCAGGCGGTGTGGCAGCTTGTGTGTACAGTCAACTATTAAAACAAGTTAGAATCAACAGCGGCGCGTGTCTTTGCAGAAAACTTCTCATGTATGGAGTCAAAGTGAGTGGGAGGAGTGGGAAATGTGATAACTGTAATCTAGATATGTGCATTTCAGCCTCATTACTGCTGAATGATGACTTGTCCTTTGCTGTGGAGAAGCACACTGGCTCCCAATTATAATACAAGAAGTGTTTTTCCCTGTGGTCTAAATCAGAGGTTTTCAAGTTGCGAGGCAAAGGGACAGGTGTGTGCTCGTGTTAGAAAAACAGTGGGAAGTATTGGAGTAATTATTGTAATTTGGCCTGCTGATTAGGGCCACTTTAAAAGCAAAAGCGCCTCAGTGCCGCAATTTGCAGCAAAATTCCTGCTCTTCTTCTCCGAGTCCTGACTCAGAACTTGTCTTAGAGTCATCACATTTTGAAGTTTTCGTCATCGTCAGTGAAATCAAGTCATAGTGGTCCGTACATCCACGGGTTCGTGACAAACAGCAGCAGACTTTTAATGGAGCCAATGTGCTAAAATCTAAACAAATACAGGCTAAAAAGATAAAGGACGCAAGTTGTAGCCCGCAGCGTAACTCACTGACTCCATAAGATCTTCTGACAGCTTCAGCTTGCATCATCCAAAGCATCGCGGGGGTGTCGTTTGTGGGGGTGCAGGTGTCCCACAGTGTCAGGCTTTGAAAACCCCTGACCTAAATTTCACCTCATGTGATGAGTATGGATCAGTTAACATCCTCAGAATCTGATAAGGCGCTCTGTCATTCCGTCCTCTGAGCTCTAAGAATAATGAGAATTGCCTGCTGCCTGTGCTTGAACGCCACTCTGAGTGTGAAGATAATCATTTCATTTGATGGCAGTCTTCACGCTGTGTTCCAGTTTTCACGGTTTACCAGGATAAGATGCGTCTTCTGCGTAGCTGAACTCTTCAAGTGGCATTCTCCTCAAACGCGACGCTGCTGCACGTTTAACCCGAGCAGAGACACGGTGCACTTTACAGAAACGATGGCGCAGTGTTTGAGAGTTGGCGGCGGGGCTGGGCTCTCTGGTGGTGGCAAGCTGTGCCCTGTCTCCCACAACCCACAATTAAAGCATCTGAACAAGGGCAGTGCAGCCAGTTTGTGCAGCATTCAGCGGGTTTCTGCAGATCTTTCTTCATCGTGTCATGTTTGCTCGTCTCCTTAAATAAGCCCCTCTATGCTACAGGTGTGTTCAGCGGTCAAAGGGTTGCCCTCTTCTGACAGATTGAGGGTGGTGCTCAGGGCTCCACCTGCATCCATCACACAGATGCAAGAAGTATTTTTCAATGCTTCTGGTACTGACTTTAATAAGGGTACAGGGTAGCTGGGAGAACTTTTCAAATATAGAAGAAAATGAAAAAAATGATCTGAGTGTAGACCCTAATTAAGAATTTAACTCGTCTCTATTGCAACATTTATTCTCACGGTCTGTGAATATAAACTGTGGAAATGAGGGAAGCTATTATTGGCTGCCTTAACTCTTCGACCCCTCTGCGCTCGCAGGGCAGAAGTGTTCATGCAACCAAATCTCCTCAGAGTAAATGCAAGGAAGCGCAGAAGTGCAGTTGTTGAACGGCAGTGATTCCTGAAAGCTCAGGAAACAACATTTTTCTCTCTTTTAGTCAACAAGCGTGTTGACCTCCAAACACCAGGCTTTACAGACGAAAGATAAGACGGGTCGCACGCCATTAGTCACGATGTGAAAATTAATTATCCAACGTTTGGAGCTCAAGGTCTTGGTCGGGACATAAACGCGGCTCAGTGTTGTCTAAAATGGAAAGGCCAGTGTTGTGTTGTTTACCTGAACACATCAGTTGTGACTCTCACAGGGACTACTAGTACTACTACTCAGCCTGTGACTGTGGTCAAAAATGGACCATGCAGCTGAGCCAATGAGAACTGTGGAACTTGAGCTTTATGAAACTGTCAGTGTTGCATTATGGGAAGTGTAGGATCTCATGTTTTTTGGAGTTTGACCCATTCCAGGGACTAAAAGCCTGAACGTCTGGGCCTCTGCTGCTTGATTTTGACGGTTCGTTTTATAATCTGTCTGCTACAGATTACTACAAGTTGTAGAATATATAATATATAATATAATAGAATTCCCACAGTGACGCCATGACGGCCCTGTGACTGGCTGCTGACCTGCAGGTGCACCCTGCCCTCTTCCACTGCATGGCCCCTGCACCCTGAACAGGATAATCTGTGCAGAGCCCGGATGGATGGATGGATGTTTCATATGAGCATCGCTGCCCGAGTCTGAATCCATTCTCTGATTCTGGACAAAAAATATACTTTTTTAAGTCTCTGGAGGCTGTGCGTCCTGCACAGGACTGTGAAGAAGGACAACACTGTCTTATTTTTCTCCTGAGGCAATGAGAGCGAGCACAGCGGAGGGTAGATGGAGGATGATCGCACAGCACTACGAGATAAGTAACAATGTCAGTGAAGCGCAGAATATTGAATGTAAAATGAGTAAAAAATCCATTAATTTTTGCCAAAATCGATATGAAGTTCCAGTCACTTTGAGTGGAATTGCAGCTGAGCAGAGTGTGGTCATTGTGGGGGCTTCTGTGATTCAGCCTCATAAAAAAAACATTAACTTTCCTCCCACATCTCACCTACTTGTTTGCACTCAGTCAAACCGCAGTGACTAAACCTCACACTTCGTAAGTTGAACTAAAACTCAAAGAGAAGCCTTCTGTCACCCCCCACTTGCAACTTTGTGATTTATAGTTGCCAAGGCTTTGACTTATTTATTTATATTCTCTCAAGATAGCTGATCGTAAACCAAAAAGGCGAGAGGAAAGGGAGGGATGGGGAAGCAGCTTGATAAATGGTCTGTGGAAAAAAACGGACACCTGATAGGCAATTCCAACGGGCGAGAGACGGATATTGGCCAGAAAATAAAAACGCCTCCCTCGGCTCAGATAACACCTCAATCTGTCTCTTAAAGGAGTGAGAAGAATGGAGCTATAGTTCCACGATGGGGCACAACCGATTCTTTTCAATGTGTTTGGAGAATAAGGGTGCCTTCACGTCCCCTTTTCTGAATGTCAATTGTGTCTCTTCTCGCTGCCGTTTCGGTCGCCAATTTCCTTCTTGGATTTGCCGATTGCGAAGCTTAGAGGATTGAATATAGAGCGGACAGAGGTGCTAATATGCGTCCTCTATTGCTCTGCGCCTGTGGTGAGACAGAAAGCAGATTCATGGTCGGGACTTTAATAACAGCTGTTTTGTGTACGGCTTCGGTAACAGAAATGAGGAGCTAAATAGGCTTCTTATTGTGTCTGAGGGCGCCGTTCAGTTGTCCCTCATTCTGTGCATGTTAACAGAACTGCTGCTGGCATCAACTGTATTGAACATAAAGCCTCTCCTCCTGAGTCATGCACTTTCAATTTCCCATCACTTCTTCCATTTGTGGGCTCAATTTCAGCTTTTTGTTCAGAATTATTTATGTGAGCTGCACACATCAGTGAAGGCGGTGCTGCCCTCAGTGACGAGGTGTCCTTTCAGAC